>QLPN01000753.1:0-16797 GCA_003314395.1 Albatrellus ellisii
TTACCCTTCAGTTGGCACCCCCACCCCCCTGTAGTTCAACCTGTGCCCCCCCCTATAGATTTGTGAAGTCTACCAGCATGGCCTTAGTTTGCTGTTGCCAAAGGCAGTTGTTCATTCAATTGCTGGACCTCTCTCAATCTGTGGTGTTCAACTGCTTGCTCTCAACCTCACTTCCACCTGTCTAACAGAAAATGGGTGATATCTGAGTTGCACATTTTATAATAAAGGCATAAGCTGTCAGGACATACTTATGTTTCTCTTCATTCTACAATTTATTCCAATCTTATTGCTCAAGATCTACAAGAGATATCTTATCTCATCTTATCAGATCATTTGTAGATCTTATCATGATTGTCTATGACTCATATCCATTTGTCATCAGACTTATTACTATACAAATATGACTCATATTCTCACAGTTGCTTACTGATGCTATGTAACACTGTGCATTGCTTACTGATAATTCTCACAGATGCTGCACATCTTACTTACATATGCCTGCCCTATAGTGACAGCACATGGTCTGTGTGCTGATTCCTTTAGTATATATAGGGCACTTCCATAGCATGTATTCTTTAGCTTTATACATCTGGGATATCCACCTTTCAGCTTGACTTCATCCTGAGTGTATTGCCTCATCCTTCACCAATCCTCTCTTCTTACTCTTGTGACCTTGCTGTCAAGTGTGAGCCTCACATAAGCATTGTGATCTGACACTGCCTTGTGGTGATTTCCTCTGACTGTGACTATCTGGGGTGTGTGGAGGATCTGGCAACTCTATCTCTGGCTCTGACTCTGACTCTGGCTCTGGCTCTGGCTCTGGCTCTTGGTTTTTTTCACAGCTGCCTTTCTTCTTTTAAATGGATAATACTAATACCTCAAGGTATATTTCTTTATTCTTTTCTATCCCTCATCCTTTTCTAAATATCTATATTCTCTTACAGCCCTGGATCTCTTCAATATGAAACACCACCCCCAGATGCATGGCAACATGCTCAATTGCCTGGGTATGTTTCTCCTTTTGTTTTCATCCTTTTTTTCTTTGCTGACATTTCATGATCTTTTCAGTCTAGAACTGCCTGGTGCCAATCAAAGCCCTGAGATCCAGCATGAGAATGCAGATGAGAGGTATGTCATCATCTACACCTCTCAATTCTCAATTCTGTATGACTGACTCCATATCTCCTTTTTCTTAGATCACCACCACACACTCCTGAGCACACTCACCAAGCTCAGCATGAGCAAGATAGGAGGCAACATGAGCAACAAATGACATCACCATCATCATGTCATGCCCAGCAAAGGGATTCTCCTGTGGGAGATATTCCACAGCCTAACTTTGACCAAGTGCCACAGGCTGCCCCTCTCCCCAAGAACCCTCCTGCTCCTGCCCCCCATAATCCCCACACCCCTGCATTTGCTTATTATCCTGCTCCTCTCCACCCACAACATGCTCCTCTTCCCCTCCAGCATGGCAAAATCAGGCTGTACAATATTATATTCCCCCTAACTACAATCCAGCACAATACCTGTACCATCATCCATACCCATATGGATATCAGCCTATGCCTGTTGCTAAGAGCGGCCTATTGGACGATCTTAGGGAAGGTCTAAAATGTTACTCCTGGTAACCAAGGTTTGGATATTGGCTTGATGAACGTAATAGAGGTTCCAGATGACGATGAAGAGTGGGATTAATGATATAGTTACGAGGATGATTCCACCGATAACGATACGAAGATCCAGTTTGACTTAGTGTAAGAGGTCTTAGCAACTTTAGAGTTCTTAGACTTAGTTCAGAGAAATGACGCAAGTGGTTAATGAGCTTAAATCAAGTGCAGTAGAAGGAGAATCCCTAGATTGCAAAGTTGACAAGACTGGGGTTTAAGACCGCCAGTCTGTCAACTATTTATACAAAACTGGAGATCTAACTATAGTAAAGTTGTGCAGTAAAGCGCAGTAAGTACGCGTCCATGTGATATGAGTGGCTCAGCCACAAGCGCGAAATGAACAAGGTGTAAACAAAGGTAAATAAGGGCGAGAAAAGGGAGTCCTTGCTAATTGTATAATAATAGTCCTTAGCAAGTAGATGTTATAATAAATAAAAGGAAGATAAAAGAGAAAAGATAAGTCTAATATAGTACCTGGAGCTATGCTCACACTTAAGTATGTAAATACTTAAGTACTATAAAAGAGAAAGGAAATGATAAGTCCTTACTAAGTAAAGTGGAGCTAAGCTCACACTTGTAGTAATAATACTACACTTTACTATAGTAAGTAAGATAAAGAAGGAAAAAAGAAAAAAAGAAAACGCGTTACGAGGTGCCAAAGCAAGTGCCTCGTAACACCTGTCCCCTTTCCATATCCACACCATCCACCTGTCCCTGTTCAAGGGTATTCTGGGGTTCCTGGACCTGCCAATCCACCACAGCAGCAGCACATCAATCATGATCAACAATTGCATCAGGGCTTTGAATAGCATCATGCTGAGTGGGTAAATCAGCACAAAGCACAGGCTGCAGCTGGGAGAAATCAATTTGCAAATGTCAGGGATCACAGAAGCAATCTTGGAGGGCAGCAGGAGGGTCATGTACAGGTCAGTCATATTGTGGTATATATATAAAATCTGATTACAATATAATCTGGATTTATATCATTGCATCAGGTCTTGGAGCAGCAAGTCACAGAAAATGCACAGGGGATTGCAGCAGCACATCCACAACAGCCAGCACAGGTCAGTAATTGCAACATATATATTTAAATTAGATCATGGGCTCATTTGTGCTGATTTTTCTAGGAGGAGCAAACTGGAGGACAGGTATAGCAAGCAGCACAGGACCAGCATCAGCATCAGCAGCTATCTCAGGAGCATGCCCAGGATCTGGACTTCAATATCCAAATGTCTCAGCACCATCAACCTTAACAAAAAGATCCTGAAGTGAATCAGCCACAGCCTCCTGCACCCCCTCCACTCCCCATCCCTCTTGGCTGTCAAGGATATCATGAGCCTGAACACTACCATGACCTTGGTCCCATGGATAAGGAATGCCTTCACTGTCATGCCCTTCACTTTCTGTCTGAGAAGTTGGCAAGATCATCTAATATCCATCCTCAATTTGGCACATGCTGCCTGCAGGGCCAGATCCAGCTCCCTCCCTTTGCTCAGCCACCACCCACTCTTCCAGACTGTTGAAGGGCAGTGATCCACTTGCAAAAAGGTTCAGGAGCAACATACACCAGTACAATGCTGCATTTGCATTCACATCTGTTGCTGCAAATGTCAATGATGCTGTCCTTGCTGGGTCTGGGCCTTATGCATTCAGACTTCATGGTTCCCTTAATCACAAAATGTGGGTCCTCCTGCCAACTCCTGGAGTCACACCATGCTATGCCCAGCTCTATGTCCTTGATCCTGATGATGCTGTCAATGCATGCTTGGCCAACAACCCTAATCTTGACCCATCCACCATGACTGATCTCCATGCCATGCTGCTTGCCAACAACCCTTACATCAACATGTACAGGCAAGCTCATGAGATCCTGAAGGACAAGGCTCCAGAAGAGCAGGTCAATGTGCTGTTTGCATCACTGTGGATCCCAACACAGATCTGTGCAGATAAAATGCTCCCACTGCAAAGGAGATTGCTGCCATCATTCCTGGGGGTGGAGGAGCACAAGTGGACTTGCATCATGACATTGTTGTGCACCTGCATGGAGGTAGCCTTAGGAGGATCAGTCATCTGCATCACAGTTATTCCCCATTGCATTATGTCCTCCTCTTCCCCAAAGGTGACTCTGGCTTCCACCTCAACATACCATCATGGCCAGGTCTGGGTGGTCAAATGCACTGCAAGAATGTCTCCCAACACTGCTACTATGCATACCATGCCTTCACCAGACACAATGAGGCAGACATCATCTTCCACAGTGGCAAGCTCTTCCAGCAGTACTTGGTGGATGCCTGGGCATCAGTTGAGGAGAGCAACCTTTACTGGGTCAGATCTCATCAAAAACAGATACATGCAGATCTGTATAGAGGGCTTCAGGATGCAGTTCATGGCAACCAAGATGGTGCTCCAGTCAATCTTGGACAGCAGGGTCAGGACATTATCCTTCCCTCCACCCACCAGGGCAGTGCAAGGCACATGTTCCAGCTCTTCCAGGACTCTATGGCTATTTGTCATTATGGGTGCAAGCCAGGCATATTCCTCACCATGACTGCAAACCCCAACTGGCCTGAGATCCAGGAGGCACTCCTCAAGTATGATGATGGCACATCCCATACTGCTGCATATCACCCTGACATTGTTGCTTGCATCTTCAACCAGAAGAAGAAAGCCCTGCTGGATGATATCATAACTGGGCTGTTTGGAGAGCTGGCTGGCAGTGTCTACACCATAGAGTTCCAGAAGCATGGCCTCCCTCACATGCATCTCCTCATCTTTCTGAAGGCCCCATACAAGATCCACAATGCCAATCATGTTGACAGCATTGTCTCAGCACAGCTCCCTGATCCTGCCCTGCATCCAAAGCTACATGAGTCTGTCACCAAGTACATGCTTCATGGCCCCTGTGGTGCTCCTGACCATGTGAAAGCCCCTTGCATGAAGAAGGACAACAACCAGCAATGGCATTGCAGCAAGCACTACCCCAAGGGCTGTTCTGAGGAGACTCACTTTGGGGAGGATGAATATCCAGTCTATGCCAGGCCAGACAATGGACAAACCTTCACAAAGCATCTCAGTCAAAACAAAGTTCATGTGTTCACCAACTGTGATGTCATCCCCTACAACCCCTACCTGCTTGTAAAATATGCCTGCCACATCAATCTGGAGATCTGTGCCTCAGTCAAGGCAGTCAAGTACATCCATAAGTACATCTACAAGGGTTCAGATCAGGCTACTGTGCAGGTTGGGGATGTGGATGAGATCCAGGACTACATTGATGCACACTACATTGGTCCTTCAGAGGGATGCTGGCACATGTTTGAGTTCCCCATGCACCAGGAGCTCCCCACAGTCTATTGCCTTCCTATCCATGTGGAGAATGAGCAACAGGTCTACTTCCAAGCAAGTGATGACCCTCAGGAAGTCCTGGAGCACCCCTCTGCCAAGAAGACACACCTGACAGAGTGGTTCAAGGCCAACCAGCAGTATCCTGCCAGTGCCTGCCAGTACTTCTACCAGGACTTTCCTCAGTACTTTGTATGGGAACAGAAGGGGCATTAGTGGAAGCCAAGACAGAGGGGTTTTTCCATTGGTTGCATGTACTTTGTCCATCCATCTGCTGGGGAGCACTTCTACCTCAGGATGCTTCTCACCATCATCAAGGGGGAAACAGGCTGGAAGGATCTGTGCACTTGCAATGGGGTGATCCATGCAACATACAAGGCTGCCTGTCTTGCTAGAGGTGTCCTGGAGGAGGATGGTGAATGGGATCAGTGCATGCAAGAGGCTGGGAGATGCAGACTGGTGGTCAACTGCACTCTCTCTTTGCCTCCATCCTCTACCACAACATCCCATCTAACCCTGCCATCCTGTGGGATCATCACAAAGCAAAACTATGTGATGATTTGCACCATACCCTCATCACCCATCACAACCTCCCTGATCCTACTGAGGAGCAAGTCCATGACTATGGCCTCTATCTCCTTGACAAGATCCTCAGCAAGATGGGCAAGCACCTCCTTGACTTCCCTCCAATACCACTCCCCCAGCACAACTGGCAAGTTCTTGGCAACCTCCTTCTGCAAGATGAACTTGATCATGACATTTATGACCTCACTCTGCAAGTTGAAGATCACTACTCTACCTTCAATGAGGAGCAGAAGTCTGCATTTGATGCTGTCATGGCCTCTGTTGATTGGAACCAGGGCAAGACCTTTTTCCTCCACAGTGCAGGGGGTTGTGGGATGACATACCTGTGCAACACCATTGCTGCTGCTGTGCATTCCAAGGGCAAGGCTGCTCTCTGTGTTGCCTCCTCAGGCATAGCTTCACTTCTCCTGGATGGAGGTCACACTGCCCACTCTCACTTCAAGATCCCCATCTCCCTCCATGAAACCTCCACCTGCAATCTGAAGTGCAACTCTGACCATGAAGGGCTGCTGAAGGAGACTGCAATCATCATCTGGGATGAAGCACCTATGCAGCATCACTATGCCATGGAGGCCCTGGATCACACCTTGCAAGACCTGCTGGAGGATGGGGTTGTATTTGGAGGGATCACTGTGCTCTTTGGTGGGGACTTTCACCAAATCCTGCCTGTTATTCCCAAGGGCTCCAGACAGCAGATAGTTAATGCCTCCCTCTGTCGATCCCAGCTCTGGAAAAGCATCACCATCCTCCACCTCAAGCAGAACATGCATCTTGACCATACTCCAGGCAGTGCTGCTTTGCTCAGTGGTTGCTTCAAGTTGGTGCTGGAGGCCAAAACCCATCCATCAAACTCCCCACCAGCATGTCCCTCTCAGAGAACACTGTCCAGATGCTCATTGACTCCATCTACCATGGGATTGAAGATGCAGAGGAGAAACCTGACCACTATTTCCTGGAGCACACCATACTTTCCTCCAAGAATGACACTATTGATGAGCTCAACTCTGCCATCCTTGCCCAGTTTCCTGGGGAAGACACCACCCTCTTCAGTGTTGACAAAGTCAAGAGTGGCCAGGAAGACTATCCCATTGAATACCTCAACTCCCTCAATGTCTCTGGCATCCCCCTTGTCCACCTTCATGTCAAAGTTGGCTGTCCCCTCATGCTCCTCAGGAATATGGACCCATCCCATGGACTCTGCAATGGGACTTGCCTATTGCTGCTGGAGGTCAAACCACATGTTCTCAGGTGTTGCATCTTGGGTGGCAAGCATGCAGGCAGGATTGTGTTCCTCCCTAGGATGGTCTTGGAGCCCTCTGAAGGGTCACTGCCCATTCCTCTATCACACTGCCAATTCCCAGTTCACCTTGCCTTTGCCATGACCATCAACAAGTCACAAGGTCAATCAGTCAGTCATGTTGGATTGGACTTGCACTCTGGAGTTTTTGCCCATGGCCAACTCTATGTTGTATTGTCATGCTGCACATCTGGGGACAGGATCAAGGTCCTCTTTCCTGAGGGTTCCCAGGGATGATCAACCTTGAATGTAGTGTATCCTGAGGTTTTGCAGAATATCTTGCCAGGGCCTTGGTGAGTTTTGTTGCTAATAGACTATATAACATTTTCTAATTTAATGTGGCGTAGAAGAAGCAGCAGCAGCAAAGCAGGGAGTGGAGTGTTCAAGCAAGATTGGTTTCTGTACTGGATTGGTAAGTTGTACTGTTGAATTGCACTGTTGTACTATACTCACCTACCTTCTCCCCTCCTAGGTGAGGGCACAATGTTTATGGTGGATGGGAGGTGATTGGGATTGGTGTATTGGTTTGGAATTGGAGTTGGTTTGTGAATCGGGATTGGTCTGTAAATAGATAGAGAAATGTTTCCTTTTATTCCCTATTGGAACAGCATATGTATACCTCTTATTCTCTGGATACTCCTTGGCCTGTAGATGGGTAGAGCACTGTTTCCTTTTATTTTCTGTTGCAATAAGCTATGTATACTTTCACAGGTAATGTCGTATTACTCCATGTTGCAATACAATAGGATATGTCTCTACTTCATAGCTGGAGAGGCAATTGGAATTGGTCTGTAGGTTGGGATTGGTCTGTAGATAGATATATTATTATTTCCTTTTATTTTCTGTTGCAATAAGCTATGTATACTTTCTCAGATGATGCTTTATAATTCAATGTTGCAACACAACAGGTTTTTACACTAGTACAACCAGGATCCAGGATCCAAGAGTGGGACAAGGTCCATGAATAGAAGCAAGTGGTCAGTTCCTCTGCATTATCTACACTAGATGGCATAGCATTGATCTTAGCCCTAGCTCCAGCTCCCCTGTCCTTATCCCTCTTCTGCTTAACATCCTCTGGCACCCCATGTAGTGTCCAACACATATCAACTGTATGGTTCTTGCATCCACAGTGGGTACAAAGGAGGTTATTTCATTAAGTATTAGAGGATTTGAGAGGTGAAATACCTCCCTGTGTCCCTTTGATTTGTGCTTCATCATCTAGGATGTGCATGCATACAATGTTGGGGTCCAGGGCACTGATGTCAGATGAGGTGAGTATGGTGGAGATGAGATTTGACCAGGATGTGGGGAGCACCTGCAGGAGTATAAGTTTGAAGTGGAAGTCAGTGATGATGATACTTCCACTTGTGAGTTTTTCTTGCTCAAGAGATAGCATGTCAAGCTGAGGGGTGAGAGGTGAGTTGAGATCCAACTTGCTTGTGAACAGCACCTGGAAGCTGAGGAAGGCCATGAGTATGCTATGTTTCTCATATGCCATTTTCAAGGTGTTCAAAACTTGCTCTGCAGTGAGCACATCATTTTTGATGATGGTGCCTACAGATTCAGTTACTGACATGTTGATTACTGCCTTCACAGTATTGTTGTCTTGGTCATATTTGTTGTGCTCAGTGTTGTTTGTGATTGGGTATCCCTAACCTTCCAGTGTGACTCCTGTTTGCATGGTGGGTGCAAGCTTGTGCTTGCTCATGGTATACCAGACCCCCATGATCATCAATGCCAATTTGACTAGGATGGACCACCTTCAGTACTTGGAGGATCCCTCCAGTTTTATATCAGTTTTCAGGATGGAGGTTGCTAGGTATGGAGTAATGGAGGAGAGGGCAACTAGGAGTATGAGTGTGTGTATGAGGATGGGTAGTGCTCAAGAGATAAAGACTAATTGTTGAGAAGAGAGAGATGGCACAAGCTGGGCAGGGCCCATAGCCTGTGAAGACCCAAGCATGTATGAGGAGTAGAATGTGAGATAGATTAGTATTCTTTTACAGTGAAGCAAACACATATATACATAGGAATGAGATGCATAGTGAAAGTGTGCAGGTTTGAAGTGTGGCAGTGTAGGCAACAGAGGACTGGCTTAAGCAAGTGAGTGGTCTGAGGGCATGGAAGTGTATATAAAAGGCAACCATCCCTATGATGATGAGAGGGTAGGCACAAATGAAGATGAGAAGAGTGGTGTACATGTTGTCTGCACAGGGATGAGCCAACACCAAAGAGGATGGAAAAGGTGGTAGTGATTGCATCAAGAGCAAGGAGAAAGGCGGTGTAGCCTAAGCTACAGAGTGGGTAGATGTGGTAAGACATACTACAAGATGTCTTAGAGTGGTAAGAAAGTGGGGGTGTAAGTATAAGTAGTGTATGCTGAACTAGGTTCAAGTGAAGTGTAAAGCATGGTTTGTTGATTGTGGTGTAAGAACATGGTTGTAAGCGATGTAAGTGAGTTAAACATGTGTCAAAACAATGTAAAGAAGACATATAGTATTGTAAGTAGAGTGAAGCTGAACAAATACCATCAATATTTCCAACACATGTTGTACAACCACAGAGAGAAAGAAGAGGGAGTAGAGACTGTAGGAGGCAGGACACAAGTAAGATGTAGGAGTAGATGTCTGCTTGTATTTTACAGATGCTATGAATCTATCTAAATACAAATGTGCAATGCACACAGACTAGCTGATGTAATATGTGTGGGGTGCAGGCGCCAGAGTGAGTGACCAGTGTGAGAATACAACACATGGACCATCAGGTAGCAGGGGCTATAAGTGTGTGTAAGCAGTAGATGAGAAAGGACATTAGAATGTCATTTGACATACCAAAGGTAGGAGAATATATATCATGAGTCCCTGTCAAGGCTGTTAGGAGTTCACATGCTTAAGTAAACATGAAGCTATCAAATAATAATGAAACATGAAAGGGGTGTATCAGAATCAAAGGAAACCAAGTGAAATGAAGATAAGGGAGAAAATTCAAAAGAGTAATAAAGTACATCACCATGTGTTCATGACAGTGATATACTATCATGGTATATAGCAGTGACCCAATAATCTGTTGGTAGTTTGCATGAAAGGCTGATGAGGTATCTTCATCATTCTTCACTAAGAATAGTGATGAGGGTAGTAGGTTGCAATGTTCCATACCAAAATGCTGCGTATGTTGCTGACATACACCATTTGATCTATATTTGGAGTCAGTAGTTTGTGATCCCTGGTAATTTGAATGCTCAGGTAGGAGTTGATTTCACCAGGGTCAGTTGTGTTGAAGATGGATGATAGTGATGCCTTACATGCTTCTACTTCATCAAGGAAGGTGCCAAAGATGGTGATGTCATCAACATAGAGTAAGACAAGGAAATGTGTGTTGTAGATGCCTGAATCCAATATGGCACACTTGATGCCTAGGGTGAGGAAGGCATTGTGCATCTTCTTGTTCCATTGACATGATGCCTGATTCAGGCCATAGATCACCTTGTTCAATCTAAGACCTTATGCTCCTGTCCTGATTCTTCAGACTCCTGTGGTTGCACCATGTAGATTTCTTCATCAAGGTCCCTGTTTAGAAACACTGACTTGACATCCATTGAGTATTTTTGTTCAAAATATAATGGTTATCCCTCCATTTGAATTCCTGTTGAAATCTCCATACAAAATCAGAAAGTCACCACTCAAGCTCTCATTGATAGTGGAGCAGCTGCTAAGAGTGGCCTATTGGATGGTCTTAGGGAATGTTTGTAATGATACCCCTGGTAACAAGGTAGTAGATATGTACTTGATATGTGTAATAGATTTTCCTAATGACAATGAAGATTGGGATCAATGAGATAGTGATGAGGATGATTCCACCAATGACTATACAAGGATCCAGAGTGACGAGTTTAGGATGTCTTAGCGATGCTTAGAGTGACTTAGAGATCTTAGACTTAGTTCTTTAGAGGATGAAGCAAGTTTGTAGTGAGCTTATGTCAAGCACAGTATAGGAGAGTCCCTAGATTGTGAAGTTGACAAGACTGGGGTTTAAGACCACCAGTCTTTCAACTACTTATACAAAACCAGAGTCCTAAGTATAGTAAGGTTGTGCAGTAACGCACAGTATGTCATGTCCATTGTGTAAGTAGTGTGGCTCAGCCACAAGCACAAAATGAACCGGATGTAAACAAAGGTAAATAGAGATGTGTCCTTGCCAATTGTATAGTAATAGTCTTTAGCAAGTAAATGTTATAATAAATAAAAGAAGATAAAAGAAAAGATAAGTCTTTATAGTACTTGGAGCTACACTCACACTTGAGTACATAAATACTTAAGTACTATAAAGAGAAAAAGGAATGAGTCCTTACTATAAGTAGGAGCTAAGCTCACTGCTGTAGTTAATACTATGCTTATAGTAAGTAAAATATAAGAAATAAAAAGAAAAAGAATGAAAAGAAAAAAACTGTTATGAGGTGCCAAAGCAAGTGCCTCATAACAGCAACCAGAATCTTAATTCATCAAGATTTCATACACCTACATCAAATACCCACCCAGAAACTCAAACAACAAATACCTGTCAAAAATATCAATGGAACAAAGAACATCAGAGGTGATATCACTCACACATGTCAAATCACCTTACAAATCAAGAAAATGACCAGACAACCACATATAGAAATGAATGAATTCTACATAACTGATTTAGGGAAAGAAGATGTTATCTTAGGAACCAATTGGTTATGACAACATAATCCAAATATCAACTGGACCAAGGACATTGTTTCATTCTCATGATGCCCATCAGAATGTAATGTTTCTACAAAAACCATCATACTGGCATTCTCCAAAGAAAACAAATATCCAAACCAAATCCAAGATTAATGGACAATAGACAGACAAAACCTATTCTGAACAACTTCTTTATCCATGCAAATTGCCATGAACAATCAACATGATGGAAAAGGAATGGATTTAGTCCCATTCCATCATCATGATCTAGGAAAGGTCTTCAACAAAGAAGCTTCCACTTGACTACCCAAACAATGATCATGGGATCACACAATTGACCTGAAACCTGGAGTAGAACCATATGCCAGAAAGCATACCCCATTGACAATAAACAACAAGAAGTGCTTGACATGTTCATATCTGAAAACAGCAAAAAGGGTTACATCCACCCATCAAACTCCCCATGGGCAGCCCCTTTTTTCTTTGTTGGCAAGAAAGATGGCAAATTACATCCATGTCAAGATTATCAGAGACTAAATGAAAGAACCATTGCCAACAAATACCCATTACTGTTTATCCCCAAACTCAGAGACAAACTCAAAGGTGCCACTATCTTGATCTCAGGTGGGGATATAACAATGTGCACATCTAAGATGGAGATGAACACAAAGCTGTGTTCATAGCTGATGGGAAATTATGGGAACCCATGGTGATGTTCTTTGGCCTCCAGAATTCTCCAACTACATTCCAATCTATGATGAATGCCCTCTTTGATGACCTTATCACTGTGGATCATGTCATCATCCATATGGATGACATCCTCATCTTCTCAAATGATCTATCAGAACATTGGATATTAGTCCATCAAGTCCTACAACATCTTATCAACAAAGATTTACTCCTCAAACCAGAAAAATGCTTCTGTGAGAAAGAATCTATTGAATACCTCAGCATGATCATTTCCCATGATCAGGTTCACATGGACCCCACCAAACTACTGGCAATTACTGAATGGCCTACCCCAAAAAAGGTTAAAGAAGTCCAAACATTTTTAGGATCTGGAAACTTTGGTTGTCTAATAAACTGCTACAGACTGGGTATTATTGTTATTATTATTTATTTTAAATTATTTTTTCAATCTACTTCTTGTATTTTTTCTAGAATTAATTTATTTTTAACTACAGATGCTTCATCAAAGATTTTGCAAAAATGACCAAACCCCTTATGGAATTAATGTGAAAAGATCAACCTTGGAATTGGACTGATACCTGACAAGCCACATTTGAACAATTAAAAACTGTATTTACCACCACCCCAATCCTTCTGATACCTGATTTTGACACCCCCTTTCAACTCAAAACTGATGCTTCAGACTTCAATTATGGCACCATACTATCCCAACAAGGACCAGATTCCCATTGGCACCCCATTGTGTACCTGTCAAAACAAATGACCCCACCAGAATGTAACTATGTTATTTATGACAAACAACTACTTGCCATCATCTGAGCCCTCAAAACCTGGCATCATTATCTCAAAGGAAGCCCTCACCCCATGGACATCTGGTCCAATCACAAGAACCTTGAATTTTTCTCCACTGCCAAACAGCTTAACCAATGTCAAGCTCAATGGAACCTATTCCTTTCCTGATTCAACTTTTCAATTTCCCACCATCCATGTGCCCTCAATAAAGCTGATTGTCTGACCAGGAGGCCAGACCATGAGGAGGGGGTAATTTCAGATAATTCCAACATTATGGTGTTAAATCCAAAAGTATTTTGCATAAATGCCACTGGAAGACACCTGACACCCACCCAATTGAAAACTATCAGACAACAAATCATCAAACAACTCAAAACTGATACACTTTCCCAAGAAACATTCCAGGAAATCAAGAACCTCAGACCTCAGAAATTAACCCAAGGAATCCAAGAATGGAACTACAAAGATGAACTATTTCTTTTCCATGGAAAAATCTATATCCTGGACAATAAGGAACTTCAAAAAGAAGTTGTATGCACCCACCATGACTCAACCCCCACTGGACATCTGGGATGATGGAAAACATATGAACTTATCCAATGAGACTATTGGTGGCCAGGAATGTCTCTATTTGTCAAAGCCAATGTGGAAGGATGTGCAAGATGCCAATCCACCAAGAACATCACACACCCTACTAAAGCTCTGCTTATTCCAACAGAGACTCCTAACAAACCTTGGCAATATGTTACCATTGATTTTGTAACAGACCTTCCAGAAATCAATGGATATGACTCAATCAATATCATTGTTGACAAATTCTCAAAAGTCATTATCATCACACCATGCAAAAAGACCATCACCACCTCAGAAACTGCACAACTATTCTTAGATCAGACATGGAAACATTTTGGCCTTCCAGATAAAATCATTTCTGATCAAGGACCCCAATTTGCTTCCAAGGTTACTCAAGAAATCTGGAAAGCATTAGGGATCACTTTGGCAATGTCTGCTGCTTATCACCCACAATCTGATGGAGAAACTGAACACATAAATCAAGGAATAGAACAATACCTCCAAGCCCTTGGAGATCAATCACCAACAACCTGGCTTGAACTACTCCCATTTGCTGAATTCTCACACAATAACTGCATTCATTCCACCACACAGAAATCTGTTACGAGGCACTTGCTTTGGCACCTCGTAACGCGTTTCTTTTTTCCTTTTTTATCTTTCTTACTTACTAGTAAAGTGTAGTATCATTACTACAAGTGTGAGCTTAGCTCCACTTTACTTAGTAAGGACTCTCTTTTCATTTTCTTTTATAGTACTTAAGTATTTACATACTTAAGTGTGAGCATAGCTCCAAGTACTATATTAAGACTTATCTTTTCCCTTTTTTATCTTTCTTTTATTTATTATAACATTTACTTGCTAAGGACTACTACTATACAATTAGCAAGGACTCCCTTTTCTCGCTCTTATTTATCTTTGTTTACACCTTGTTCATTTCACGCTTGTGGCTGAGCCACTTATATCACATGGACGCATACTTACTGCACTTTACTGCGCAAACTTGTTTACTTACTGCACATTACTGCGCAACTTTACTATAGTTAGATCACTAGTTTTGTATAAATAGTTGACAAACTGGCGGTCTTAAACCCCAGTCTTGTCAACTTCGCAATCTAGGGAATTCTCCTTAACACTGCACTTGACCTAAGCTTGCTATAACCTCACTCTCCTCTAAGAACTAAGTCTAAGAACTCTAAATCACTAAGACATCTTACACTAAGTCAAACTGGATCCCCGTATCGTTATTGGTGGAATTATCCTCATAACCATATCGTTAATTCCACTCTTCATCGTCATCCGGAATCTCTATTACATCCATCAAGCCAATATCCAAACTCTTGTTACCAGGAGTACTATTATAGACTTTCCCTAAAGACCATCCAATAGGCCGCTCTTAGCAAAATCTCTGTTTGAAATCCTTATGGGATACAAACCCTGATTCACTATCAAACCAGTCACCACACATGCACCCAAAGTGGAAAACCAACTCCAACATATATGGAACATATGAGAAGAAGTAATTGCAAGTCAGAAACTCACTGACAAAATAACCAAGATTCATGCAATAAACATGGAACTACCTTCATCACATACAAAGAAGGTGATCAAGTATAGCTAGATGGAAAAAACCTCAAACTCCAATACCCAAAAATGAAACTAGCCCCAAAATGGTTTGGACCATTCCTTATCAAAGAAGTCCTCAGACCTGTCACTTATCAGCTCAAATTACCACCAGAATAGAAGATCCATCCTGTGTTTCATATATCATGCTCCTTACACCATTCAAGGAAACACCTGAACATGGCCCCAACTGTATGAAACCACCCCTGGAGATGGTCAAAGGAAAAATGGAGTTTGGAGTGGAAACAATCATCAGCTCTAGAGTGCAGAACAATGGACAGCTCCAATATCATGTCAAATGGAAAGGATACCCCAAATTGGACAACATGTGGGAACCACAGGGGAACCTGAGGAATGCACAACAGGAAATAGACAACTTCCACAAATGAAGGCCAAGTGCACATAGACCATTGCACAGCCTGGGAATAGACCTATTCACATTCAGGAATCACCTGACCACACCCCTCACCCATACTTAAGGAAGTTGTCTCAAGTCAAAAAAAAATACTCATCACCTAACATGTCCTCCCCCCATCATCAGCCTTCTCCTCCCCCCTCTCCTCATTCTCCCTCCTCACCTCCCCCCACTTCTGCCCATCCCCACTCCCCTTCAAAGAGGAGGATGCCACCACCACCACCACCACCTTGGTGGCACTCTGCCTCTCAGATGCTGCCATGCTGCCCCCACCACCACCAAGCCTCCTCTCCCTTCAAATGGGACTCACCAGCCCTTGGCCCATCCCCTGGGGTTCTACCCCTTTTGTCTGCTACCCTGCTACCCCCTACCCCACCATGGCAATCTCCTTGCCCTACAAGCTGGAGTTATCTGCAGTTTTGCTTGCCCTCCCTTGCCCTCTCCTGCTCAGCCTGCCCCCAGTGCTCCCTTTGGAGGAGCACATCACTTACACCCCAGCCTCCCTCCCAGGCCTCATCACCACCCCTCCCTCCCCAACAGCCTCCTGGGGCAACCTGTCAGTGGGCTGGTGGCCCACCTCCCACCACCACATTGAGGCCTGGTCCTTGCCCTCCTCATCCCTGGCCCCAGCCCCACCAAGAGGGGCCTGGCTACCACCAGGCCTGATACCCCAACCCCCACCACCACACCCCCTACACCTGCCCCCACCCTGTCAAGCATCTTGACACCATGTTCCCCACCTGGGAGGCAGAATGAGTCTCCCTACACAGGAAGAATCTCCTGGCCCAGGAGGACCTTGCCTGGGTCTGGGAGGAGGCCCATTACTGGGTTCAATGCCAAGCTGCCCACCCTGCCACACCCCCTGAATGCTCATGGTTCTTTGACAGGGGGATGCCCAATGGCTTCATCCCAGCATGGGACACTCTCCCCATGCCCATCAAGGCTGGGCACCACATCCACTGGTAAGTGGCAGAGGGAGGGCAATGGGTCAGGGGACCCCACCAAGCATCATAGGCAACACATTGCATGAATAGGGGGTGATGTTATGAGGCACTTGCTTAGGCACCTTGTAACAGACTTGTGTTTCTTTTCTTTTTCTTTTTC
>QLPN01000755.1:0-28325 GCA_003314395.1 Albatrellus ellisii
TTGCTAAGGACAATCACTATACAATTAGCAAGGACTCCCTTTTCTCACCTTTGTTTATCTTTGTTTACTCTTGGTTCATTTCATGCTTGTGGCTAAGTCACATTACTTACACAATGGATGTGACTTACTGTGCATTTTCATGCATTGCTGCACAATGCTGTGCTTTACCTTTACTGCACAACCTTACTATACATAGGACTCTAGTTTAGTATAAATAGCTGAAAGACTGGCAGTCTTAAACCCCAGTCTTGTCAACTTCACAATCTAGGGATTCTCCTATACTGTGCTTGATCTAAGCTTGCCCTTCATCTTGCTTCACTCTAAAGAACTAAGTCTAAGAACTCTAAGTCACTTTAAATGTTGCTCAGACTTCCTACACTTGTCATCCTGGATCCTCATTAGTTATTGGTGGAATTATCATTATCACTATCTTGCTGATCCCTCTCTTCATCATCATCAGAAACAGTTATTACATCTATGAAGTGCATATCAACCATCTTGTTACCAGGGGTATCATCATATCAAAACTTCCCTAAGACCATCCAATAGGCTGCTCTTAGCAATACTACCCTTTCATGGATCAAGCTGAATGGCACCTGGCACAATTTCTTGCCCACTCATCCTTGACTCAAACTGAGATTGATGAGTTCCTCAAGCTTGGTTAGGTGAATCAATACTGGCTGACTTCAATGTAGCATGACAAGCAACTGACTGCCAGTGGTATCTTAGGTCAAACAACAGCAGCCATCTTTTACTTCATCTTATGTCCTATACTCATTTATTGAGTCATTACCTGAGACCCCAGGATGGTGAGAGATTGAAAAGTTGAAATGGGAAAGGAATAGGCTCCATTGGGCTTGACATCAGTTAAGTTGTTTAGCTGTAGATAAATATTCAAGATTCTTGTGATCAGACCAGATGTCCACTGGGTGAGGGCTTCCTTTGAGGTAATGATGCCAGGTTTCTAGGGCACAAATAATGGCAAGCAATTCTTTATCATAGATGACATAATTCTGTTCCAGTGGAGTCATCTGTTTTGATGGATATGTGATGGGGTGCCAGTGGGAATCTGGGCCTTGTTGGGACAATATTGTGCCATAATTGAAATCAGAAGCATTGGTTTTGAGTTTGAAAGGGGCATCAAAATCTGGTATCAGGAGGATTGGAGTTGTGGTGAATGCATGTTTCAGTTGTTCAAAAGCAGACTGTCAAGTGTCATTCCATTCCCAAGGTTGGTCTTTACATGTTAATTCCATACAGGGTTTGGTCATTTTGGCAAAATCCTTGATGAAGTGTCTGTAGAAATTCCCAAATCTTAAAAATGATTGTACATCTTTGACCTTTTTTGGGATTGGCCAGTCAGTGATTGCCAATAATTTAGCTGGGTCCATGTGAACTTGATCATGGGAAATGATCATGCCAAGATATTTGATAGATTCCTTCTCAAAGAAGCATTTCTCTGGTTTCAGAAATAGATATTCATCAATGAGGCATTGGATGACTTGGTGAACTAACTTCTGATGTTCTGATAGATTGTTCATAAAGATAAGGATGTCATCCATGTTGATGACAATGTGTCCTGTGGTGATAAGGTTGTCAAAGAGAGCGATCATCATAGATTGAAATGTAGCTGGGGAGTTCTGGAGTCCAATGAACATTACAGTTGGTTCCCATAGTTTTCCATCAGCTATGAAGGTGGCTTTGTGTTCATCCCCTTCTTTGATTCATATGTTATTGTATCCCCATCAGAGATTGAGTTTGGTAAAAATTGTGGCTCCCTTAAGCTTATTGATCAGTTCAGGAATGAGGGGTAGTGGGTATTTGTTGGTGATGGTTTGTTCATTTAATCTCTGATAGTCCTGACAGGGATGTAATTTGCTGTCTTTCTTTCCTATGAAGAAGAAAGGAGCTGCCCAGGGAGAGTATGATGGCTGAATGTATCATTTTTTGCTATTCTTGGAGATGAATGTATGAAGTGCTTCTCATTACTTGTTGTCAATAGGATAAGCTTTTCTGGCATAGGGTTCTATTCCTGGTTTCAGATTGATTGTGTGATCCCATGAATGGTGTTTAGGTAATTGGGTAGAGGCTTCTTCATTGAAGACCTTTCCTGGGTCATGATAATGGGGTGGGACTAATTCCATACCCTTTCTGTCATGTTGGGTGTTCATGGCTATTTGTGTGGATAGGGTGGTTTGGAAAATGTTTAGTCCTTCAATTGTCCATTGATCTTTGATTTGATTAAGGGGTTCATCTTCCTCAGAAAATACCAATGTGTTTTTTGGCAAAGATGGGTTGCATTTGGCTGGACAGCATGAGAATGAGATGGTGTCTTGGGTCTGGTTGATGTTTGGGTTATGTTCCCTTAACCAATTGGTTCCTAGGATGATATATTCCTTCCCTAGATTGGTAATATTGAATTTGTTGGTTTCAATATGTGGTGGTTTGGGTGCCTTCTTGATTTGCAAGGTGATTTGACACATGTGTGTGATGTCACCACTGATATTCTTAGTTCCATCAATATTTTTTACTGGTATTTGTCATTCAAGTTTCTGTGTTGGTAGGTGGTGAAGGCATATGAAGTCTTGATGGATGAAGATTCCAGTTGCTCCACTATTGATGAGTACTTTGGTGGCAACTTTCTGATTTCTTGTGGAGATTTCAACAGGAATTCGAACAGAAGATTGTATTTCAAGAATGATATACACAGTTCATTGTCCAAATTTAAGTACCTGCTTGCAATGTCCAATTTAGAATCAGTTACTCCTTTGTCCATCACTGACTTAGGAGACTTTAAAAATTCTGGGTGATTTTGAAAAGATCTTGCATTTCTGCTTTATCTTTGTCAGATAATTTCATGAGTGTGTGGGAAATGGTGATCATGGGATCTCCTTCATTACATTCCTGGGTTCCCCTTATGGCATAAGTGGGTTTGGGTGTTCCATAATTCTGGTCACATTTGACCTTGCATTCTCTGCTGAAATGTCCCTTGATGCCACATCTGAAACAAGCTCCTTCTTGTTTCCTTTTGTCACATTCTTCATCTGATAATCTTCCATTCACAGTAAACCCAGCACATGTGAATACTTCTTTTTGGAATGTTTCCATTGGAGAGAAGTCTTCAATTGCATGTATAGTGCATGGGTTTAATTTTCATGGGCAAGAGTCATTATCCCCTTTGAGTAAATCATTGGGGTAAAGGAATCATCCACCTTGGCCAGATTTGAGGCTGTTCTGGAAGTTGTTGCTTGATCAGTTCTGGTCCAACCTTATGGTGAGATCCTGCCATTCTTTTAAGGTTGCTGGTAATTTGTCCCTGGTTGTCATGATGGTATCCTTGATGTCTTTCCTGAGACTGTTCTTAAATTTCTCAATGTTGGTTATGTCATTATAACCCATGGTGTCAGTGATGGAATTAAATACTGTGACATATTCTGAAGTGGTGCCTCTTCCCTGGACTAACCTATCCAGGTTGTTGCATGATAACTCCCCTTCTGTCAGACTCCTATTGCTGACCTTATTCCCTACCATTATTTTATTCTTTTCTTTCTTTTACTTTGGATCATCTGATTAGATAATATCTCCATCTTATCTCTTTTATCTTATCCTGTCAGATATCTTACTTACAGTCATTATGGTCTTCTCAGGGATAGTTCCCGCAGCTGCTGTGCATCTGTAAGCTGTGATCCCACACTTGCTGCGCTCTAGTTACTGTATGACCTGCCCTTCAGTACTGCACCTGGTCTGTGTGCACATTCCAGTACTATAAGTAGTTAGGTAGCTAGACAAATAGACTCCAGCTTGTTACAGCTGGTTCATCCCCTTCTTCTATGGCTGAGTCTTCTCATCCCTTGGCCTAGATCCAAGGCAGCTCCCAGTAAGTCTCTCCAAAGGAGAGCAGGGATATGTCAGGAGTCAGTGGTCTCATGCTATGGATGTCTGCTGTAGGCTTGACAATCCTGACACCTTCATTACTTGGGTAAAATTTGTTGCCAAATTGCTCCTTGAATTGTTTCCAGGTGAGTGTTGAAGCAGACATGGTGAGCTTATCAATGATTTGTCCAGCCCATGTTCTGGCAACCATTCCTTCTTTGCACAAGGATAATGCAAAGGCAATCTTGTCCATATTGTCTTTGAAATTCTTGGTAAAGAAATGGAGTCTAACCTTTCAGATAAAGTCTTTGGTGGTGGATTCAGTTCCAGAAAACTCAGATGACTTATTAAGTTGTGGTTCATTGGAGGGAGTGGTGATATGTACTGTGCTGGGCTGAAGGGGAAAACCAACCACAACCACAACAATTGCTGGAGGGTGCAAGCTGTAAGGTTCCCTGGACACCAAGGTAGAGAGGGTTAGTGGTTAAGAGTGATAAGTGTGATAGTGCAATGTGACTGGAGCAACAAAGGGAAATGTGGCTTGGGTAACAAACAGGTGATATGATGTGATAAAAGAATGCAATGCAACACAAGGGAGAATGCAATAGAGAATGCAATGTAATGGAGATAAAAAATGATGCAATATAGACCACAATGCAGCACAATGCAATGGGAATGCAATGCAATAATAGACACAACCTATGAGGAACATGCACTTTCTTGATAATAAGACATGTGGAGGGAAGGTCAGGAACATGCTTTTTTGCAAATGGACTTGGATGGGGAAGGAGAAGTCAAATTGTGGGCAGGGGAAGTCTCTGACAATGTGCTATCTAAATATGAGTCTAGCTCCAAGGCTGGAGCACAACAAAATAAAACAGAAAATTTACAGTGGAGGGTCAATCATATAGGGATATTTGAAATGCAGTGGAGTCTGGGCATGAGCAAATAAAGTATCATACTATAGTGGATGAGTGAAAGAGGAAAAGTGCCAATTGCACCAAATGTTGACTTTGTGACTTGTGACTCCATGGACCACATATTGGCCTATACAGCTTATTAATCCTGCTCCTCATTGGCTGAAGCCAGTCCTATAGTCCAACACCTAAACAAATGCATGATTGATGCAGCTATGGATGATTGTCATGTGCAGCATGTTTATATCACTGTGTTCACTTGGTGTTGCTGATGGTTGTTTTCCAGCATTACATGCATGTGATGCTCATCAGTGGATGACATGTTAGTCATTCTTGGTATAGTTGATGGAGTTCTCTTCAGGTTTTGGTGATTTGTTGTTGGCATCAGATCAATTGGGTTTGAACTCATAGTTCCAGGGGTGATTCTTGATTGAATGAAAGGGGTGGATGAGGTAATGGTTTCATCTCCTGAAGTTGTCACTTGAGGAGTAAGGAAGGTTTCCACTTAAGGAAGGTCTTTCAAAATGTTGATGGGTGTTCATGGTCTTGGGGGTTCTGAGTGAGTTCCTGTGCGAGATTCTGATCATGATCTTGGTATAAGACTTTGTCAGTATTCAGGGATCATGGGTAATGAAGATATTCATCAGGGATATACTTTGATGTAATCATAGTCTGATTTGTTTGTGAGATCCCGGCAAATGATAACTTGGTTCTCATCTGGTTCATCTGTGAATTCTTTGTCTATCTGATGAGACCAGGCCATGTATGGCAAAGGAACTTGAAAATAGTTCTTATTATTCTACAAGGTGATCCTTATGTACTTATAGTATCTATGATTGCACACAGAGCAGAGAAGCATGTACAGAGAGACATGTGTACACATGTATGTGTGTGTGTGAGTGTGTGTACAGTAATGAGACAAAAGAGGAAGGAGCATATTAGTAAGTACTTAGGGATGCATTAACACCCCCCCATACTGGGAACACACTCAACCAGTCCAAGACTGGCTTGGTGTAGAGAGAAAAGGGGAAGTGAGAGTGGTTTAGTCAGGATGTCTGTGGTGATGGAAGAAGAGGGAAGATGATGAACAGAAATGGAATTGGGAGACATACAATCACAAATGTAATGGTGTCATATGTTGATGTATTTGGTCCCTCAAGTGATGACAGGATTAGTGGCAATGTCAATAGAGCCTTTGTTGTCACCATATAGTAGAAGAGAAGAAGAGAAACCAAAACCAATCTCATGTAACAAGGACTGCAACCACATACCCTGAGCAGTGGCTTGTGAAAGTGACATATAGTCAGCTTCTGTTGAGGACAAAGAAACAGTGTGTTGCTTCCTTGAAGACCAGGCAACAGCACTGCCACCAAGTAGAAACACATATGCACCAACCAATTTTCTGTCATCCTGACCTGCTGCCCAGTCTGAGTCCAAATATCCTATCATGCCAGTGTTTTGTTGACCACCATATTGTAAGTGGTAGTGTAGCATCCCCTGTAGGTAGTGGAGGATATGATGTCCTAAAGCAAGATGTGCTGGAAGGGGATTGGATAGGAACTGAGAGAGCTTCATGATGGCAAAAGCAATGTTGGGGTGTGATATGATAGTGGCATATAGGAGAGATCCAATGAGTTGCTGGTATTCAGAGTGAAGGGACATCAGGGAAACAGTTTTGGGCCATAGTTTAGCCTTATTCACATAGGTCCAATAGGATCTGTAGGTCTAGGTAGGCAAATAGGCAGCTTTGTAGGCTTCAGTAGGACATTGGAGCCTATATGAAGTCACTATACTATACCTATCTAAGTAGTGGTGCTGTGACAAACTTCTGAGGTGCAGGATGTAACTTGTTCGACATTGTGTCATCACATCTGACTTGTAATGTGCTATTCAAGGTCATGGAAGGAATTAAATGTATCTTTACTTAAACAGATGTGCATTATAATGATGAAAAGTCCCTAAATGAATGTATTTATTAAGAGTAAAAGTTTTGCACTCCTTGAGAACAGAACCTGAGGTCCATGTACCAGGAGGATAGCATGTGCCATACTTGGGAGTGAGATGACAGCTACAGACAATATCTTGAACAGAAATGATACCTGCAATTGGACACTGGTTTCATGTGGAGTGTGAGATAGAGTAAAGTTTCGAGTCTGGATCTGGGTTGTGGAATGGGGTGAACCATTCAATGTAAGCAAGCCATGTGGGAAGTAATGGTGCCTGAAGATGAAGTGGGAGGGTGAAGAAAGCTTGGACTTGAGCAACCCAAAGTCCTGTATCAAATGAATGAGATGGTGAAAAGCATGTGTGAGTGCATTGATGTACCTTGGAGAAAAGTGCCATGAGTTGCCTCATTATCTGTTCCCTGCAAATCCCCTGTGTGAACCAGGATAGTGTTAAAATGTGCATTTGTGTCTTATCTCCCAGCATGGCCTTTGACAAGGGGAGTAGCACAAATATGATCCAGATGTCCAACATGGTTGACTGCAGCCAAATTAGGAAGTCAGATAGAGAGAATTTTGTAGAGATCAAAGTGGTCAATGTTGTTGGGGAGTACTGGGGTTTTTGGAGGAGGATATGCTTGGTGGATGAAAGTTGTGACCAGAGGAAGAAAGTCAATGGCATGGAAGTCAGTTGTGATGGTAGCAAGGTCATAGTGTGGGAAACCTGGCTTCTTTGCAATGACATGGGAGGCTGCAGGGTCAGAGCTTGTGGTAAGGGCATTGTTCTCTTCAATGTCATCATTGTTGTCTTCCACATCACCACTGCCATCTGGAGGATCATCTGCATCAAGGGAACAATTGAGAATCCAATTGAGATAAGCAGCAAATTGCACAACTGCCTCCTGGTGACCCAACCAGATGGTCATCTGACAAATGTATTCCTGCTTGTTGCTGGCCCTGTATGCCTCCTTCACATAGTCAATATGCAGGCATTCAGGTGATTCTGTGTTGTAACTATCTGTGGAACCACAGGATTTGATCACTTTGATGTAGTGTAACAGTTGATGGAGCTTGGGAATGTTGAAGTGTTGATGAATCTCCATCCTTATGAAGATATCTTTGTTCTTGTGAAACATGTTCAATGCTTCTTCCATTGCCACTAATGTTTTTGAGGTATGTACTTGAAACTGTGTGTAATAGATGAAATCAACAACTGCAACAGCTGTTTGCAGAACTGCTGGTTGAACAGCTCCAGCCAAAAGTCCAACAAAAACACATTGCATTTCTTTATGTTCCCACCCTGTCCACTGTGAAATATGTGAGATACCATTCTTGAAGTGGTGAAGTCCAGGGTAGCCAGTCATACTACAAAAGTATGTGTCGATCTCTTCTGAACCAGCCACTGAGATACACCAATTGACAAGATGATCTTTGAAGACACCCTTGTGAAGTTGATGCAGGATATCAGGAGTGAAGCAAGAGAATATATCAGTATGAGGAAGGTCAGCCCAGAAAGGCTGGTACACTTCTTGAAGACCTTGTTCTTTGAATGCACTGACATTGTGCCCAGATTCTTTTTGTTCCAGGATAATCTTTGTATGGTCCTGGTCATGGAGTAACAAATCTAGCTGCATCCCATGTTCTTCAGGGCAAACACAGCATTTGGGACAATGGCTCTCCTTGCAACAGGCAATGAGGCATTGCTCTGGGAAGTTGGCAATGTAGGCTGCAAGAATGGGAAAGACTTGGTGGATGAAGCCATCCCCACAAGTAATGTCCTTGCCATCTTTCCCTGCTTTGATGATGGGATGAAGGAGCCACCACATGCAGTAATGAAACAGATGGTATCCCTGAACTGAGCATGTATCATCAGTATAGTTATCAAGTTTAGTGACAGGTAGGTATCTGATCAAGACTGTAGCATGCACAGTTGGCTTTCGTCTAATACTTTTTTTATGTTTCCAATAGTCATGTAGACTGGCCAGGCACTTTTATCACCCCGGAACTGGGACAATTGAGTCTTGTCTGATGAAATGATAAGTGGTGCAATTGTAGAGCCAACAGGTAAATTTTCCTGTCATTTCCTGTTACCTGCAGTCACATAAACATTGTAGATATGATGAACTTGTGTGTTCCACCACCAATCACCAAAACACATCTCATCATACTGGTGATCCTCTCTCTCAGGATCAGTGTATATTTTTTTTTGGCATGAAGTGCATTATATCTGCAAATGCAGGATTCCCCATCAAGTCTTTCACACACTCAACTGGGTCCCATCACCAGAGCTCAAGTTTCTCAGGGGCCATCCATTCCCTGTCATCTGTGAGCTGATCTCCAGGTGAATCCACAATGTCACAGGTCCACCCTGGAGCCTTAGTTGGAAGACTATCAATCTTATCAAGGAAGGTGCAGTTGCTTTTGTAAGATGTCTTCATGCACTGCTTAGTCTTCGGAGAAAATAAGATTAATGCTTAGGGAGCAGTGTTACTGTTTGACTCACAATTGGAAGTTTGAGGTTTGCTTTTGACTGACATTCTTGATAAGCCATTCAGCCAGCTGCCACTCATCCTCATCCTCAAACAGCCCCCACTTTCCACCTTCAGCTGCTTCTTGGGTATGACGAATTGATGTGAAGTGTGAAATACCTGTGTGCCATGCAGCCACAAAGACCACTTCTTTGCTGGTGGGTTCAGTTGATGGAGGGAGGGGAGCCTCTTTATTGGGGACCTCAACCATTGCTTGATGGGACCAAAGGGGGGGTGATGGGATTGAATCTTTGTCAGCAGTGCAATCCACCCCAGCCTGGTTGATATTGGTGTTGAGGGTGCTAGATGGCTCTATGAGATTACTGACACCCATCTGCTTGCCAGCAAAGCTTGTGGCATCAGCAGTGGATGGGAGATGCTCATCAACATACTTGCTGAACTCCTTCTTAGAAGCCTCTCAACATTTGACAGATTGACCAATATGCTTGTGCAAGCCTGGTACTGTTGGAAAGGGACCTTTGCCACAGAAGCCACATTGCTGAGACATGGACAAGAACATCACTGTGCACTTAGATGTTTGGCACACTCAAAAATATTGGCACACCATTTTACGGTGGGTAATACATGTCATGTTACTGCCATGTCATTGTTGAATGGTGACCTTGTTGATGGGATTTAATTCAGCACTGCCACTTGGTTGAACTATATAACTTGCTCCCCCATCTTCAATGCTCTAGCACTCACCACTTTTTTTAGCTCCTCACAATGGCCCAAACTCACAAGTCTTGGAAAGCACCAGCACCTGTACCCTCTGCAATAAAAACTGGCCATCAGTGCACTTACTCCAGCAAGCAGATGGAAAATGGTATGTACTTGAGTATGTTGTTGAACTGCAGAAAATCACTGAATCATTGATTTTTTCCACAGTCATGCAACAGGTAGCCAAAGTGGATGTGGCACAAAAAAAGAAGTATGTAGCTGCACTGCAAGCTGAGCAGGAATTAGAAGAGCACATGGGCTTTGCACCAAACCCCATCCTCCACTGCAAATATGAGTTATTTTCTTTTTTTCAGTTGAGTACAATATAAATGGCATCACCTCAGATGATGGAGACAATGAATATGAAGAAGAAGATACATTTGTAAGTACCCAAGCTTCAACTAATTTTTTTAAATCATTTTCACTGAATTGATTTCATTTGTTAGTTCTCTAGTGTTACTCTTCCACCCCCTATCAAAACAGTCATCCATAATGGATGCACTTTGGTTCATCATTTTGCTGACAAGGAGAATGATAGTGCTGTCAGAACACTGGTGGTATGAATTTTTTAGTGCTATTGCCAGTTATCTGCTAATGATAATATTATATATAGCCTGTGTCCAGTGGCCAACCTCAAAGGGCTCTGATTTGCCATGTCCCTGGCCTGACTCCCGGGCCTGTGCCTGTCATGATGGAGCAAGAATATATGCCTCTGCCAGCTGCTCAGTCTCAGGACATCAATGAACAGCCACTGCAACAGACCCAAGCAAAGGAACTTCAACATGCACCCACCCAGCAACATGCACCCACTCAACAATATGCACCAGTGCAGCAACACACACCAGTTCAGCAGTGTGCTCCCAATGAGCTCCATGCATCTGGTCCCTATACACCTCAAGTTCAGTCTCACTATGGGCACAGTGATGGGGCTTGCTACTCTCATGACAAACATCATGAGGATGTGGAGTGTATGTCAGTTTCTATTTATATCATTATACAACCACTAACATTGATCATGAGTAGTCAGTGATGATGAGTTTGGAATGTGCCAATGGCTTGGCATGACACATTATGAAGAGCCAACATGTTACTACTATCCAGACACACCTATGAGACCAGAGTCTGCATATATCCCTAAAGGCAGGAGACTGGGTGCACTCAACTAAAGATCACTCAATAGAAGAGGAAATCCAGCCATAACTAGCTGGAGTATATTCAGCTATACTACAGCTATCTATATACTCTATGAGAAGGTGCATGGACCAGCGCCACTACTCTAGGGCAGACGCTACAGTACAATACCGCAGTAAGTATGGGAACATGCCAAAGGCGCATGCTATGACCTCATAGTCTAGAACTAATGAATGTAAGTAGAAATGATTAGATGTAGATCAGATAAGATGAAAGATAAGATGATCTAATCTAATCATAATCAAAGGAAAACATAAAAGAAAATGAAAAGAATAAAGAGATAAATGCACCAAATAATGGCACCTGACAACACCCAGATCTTGAACAATATTTGTTGCCTGGCCACATACTCAATGACCACCAGCCTTCCAATTCAGGACCCACTTCCCTTGGCATTAAAAAGTCCCCACCTCCTAGGGCTGATGCTGATATCATGACAGTTACCAAGAGTGCTTGTACCAGGACAGCTGGGTCTAGAGGCAGAGTTCATGTGGCTGACTTTGATGACCTCTCTAAAGGCCTTCTCAAGGACACAATAGGCATGTATCATGTCGACATTAACACCTTGAATCCATTCCCTAGCTGACTCAAAGATTGTGACTCAGCCTTCAGTAAATTTACTAGGGCTTGCTTGGAGGGGAAAGTGACCATGGACTTTGAAGAAGATCATTTAAAAGTGGTTTGTTTTCACATTAACCCTCATGATCACCAGTTTGATGGACTTATTGTAGATTACATCCTGTGCTGCCCAAACTCATGGCCACATCAAAACAGTTGCAAAACCTCTTGTTGAGTCTCTGTATGGGCTCAGCATTGAAAAGGGAAAGCGCACAAACAGGAACAAGGTCAAAGATGTTCTGGAGCACTTCAGCTTTGTTTACAAGGTTAGCCTTGGCCCTTTGTTATCTACTTGCTAATGTATCATGCTAGGATCCCATTGAGTGCACTGGGATCTATCATCATCCAATTGTACAAGCTGTCATCAACAAGACTTGGTTCCAGAACAAAACTGATGATGGTATAGTGTACCCTGAATTCTTGGACAGGGGAATTCCCTTGGTAACTATTGCTGTTGTTTTTACCATGGTATGTGTTACGAGGCACTTGCTTTGGCACCTCGTAACGCGTTTCTTTTTTCCTTTTTCTTTTTCTTTTCTTACTTACTAGTAAAGTGTAGTATTATTACTACAAGTGTGAGCTTAGCTCCACTTTACTTAGTAAGGACTTATCATTTTCTTTTATCTTTTATAGTACTTAAGTATTTACATACTTAAGTGTGAGCATAGCTCCAGGTACTATAGTAGACTTATCCTTTTTCTTTCTTTTATTTATTATAACATTTACTTGCTAAGGACTATTACTATACAATTAGCAAGGACTCTCTTTTCTCGTTCTTATTTACCTTTGTTTTTCTCAAAGTTCACTTCGCGTTTGTGGCTGAGCCACTTATATCACATGGACAGTTACTTACTGCGCATACTGCGCATTATCGTTTACTTACTGCGCAATACTGCGCAACTTTACTATAGTTAGATCTCCAGTTTTGTATAAATAGTTGACAGACTGGCGGTCTTAAACTCCAGTCTTGTCAACTTCGCAATCTAGGGAATTTCCTGAATCTTGCGCTTGACCTAAGCTCATCAGCTACCCACTTCATTCTTTCTTAACTAAGTCTAAGAACTCTAAAAGCTATCAAGACATCTTACACTAAGTCAAACTGGATCTTTGTATTGTTATCGGTGGAATCATCCTCATAACTATATCGCTAATCCCACTCTTCATCGTCATTCGGAACCTCTATTACGTTCATCAAACCAACATTCAAACCTTGGTTACCAGGAGTAACATACTAGACCTTCCCTAAGACCGTCCATTAGGCCGCTCTTAGCAGTATGCACTTGATCCCCACACCTCTGATGACTTACTAATACTTGTATTGTTCCATTAGGTAGAATGCTGCCTTGATGAATGGGCAACAGGCAAATGTCAAGATGTCCAGTTTATGTCAACAGTATATCAGCCAAAGTTTGTGCAACACCTCGGCAGACTCAAGGACTTTGAAGCAAAGACCAAGGATGCAAAGATTATCTACATGAACATTTCCTGAGTAATGTGAGGTATGTGTCCTCAACTTGAATGTCCTGATTATTTTACTCTAAGGGTCTTGTATCACAGGAAGCATGCAAAAGTTTCAGCTAAGCCCCTCTCAATGGTCATGGAGTTAGAGGATGCTGATGTGGAGGCTGCAAAGAGGGAGTGGGCAGATTTGGTGTTATCAGATGCTGATGAGTAGTAGATCCCTTATGTCATTTTTTTACAAGATTTTATATATGCACTTTGACTTCCTATGCTGCCTATGAGTCCTAAGAACCTATGAAAGTAATTTCCTATGGCTACCTACCATGACCTTTGTACCTAATGTCATACCTACTGGCCCCTCCATATCTGGGACTAACCTACATACCTACCATGCCTCTAAGGGCTCTGTAGCCCTACAGAGGTTTCAACCATTTTCCTGATGGAATGTTCAGTGGTATAGTCACTTCCTGCCTTCACAGGTGAAGTGCCTGGTGGTAGCAGAGTAGAAGTTGGGTTGCAGTCATCCAGATGGAATTGATCTAGGAGATCAAGGACATAGGCTTCTTGATCAATTTCTAGGACATGGTTGGTATGGTCTTGGGTGACGTGAAGTCCAAGGTAGGACTTAATCTCTCCCAAGTCTGTCATCTGGAAGAGTGTCTTCAGATGTGCCTTGCAAGCCTGAACCTCATCCAGAGACCCACTGAGGATGGTGATGTCATCAATGCAGAGAACAATGATTAGTGGCATGGAGGATGAGGTTGATACATATATGCCTGAGTCAGAATATGTGCATGTGAAGGACAGATTGAGAAGTGAACCATGTATTTTGTGATGCCATTGGTGGGACACTTGTTTTAGACCATAGATGGCTTTTGAGAGGTGACAGACCTTTCCTTCTGAATTTGGTACTGTGAAACCATGAGGCTGTTCCATGTAAATTTCCTCATCTAAGTCACCATTGAGGAATGCTGATTTGACATCCATGGAGTGTATCTCCCAATCTTCAAGTGCTGCTATTGTGAGGAGAGTGCATAAGGACTCAAATTGTGTGACTGGTGAAAATGTCTCATTATAGTCAACCCCATGAATCTGTGTAAAGCCTTTGGCAATGAGATGTGCTTTGTAGCAGCCATCTGCCTTCTGTTTAAAGACCCACTTGTTCCCCACAATGTTGTGTCCAGGTGGAAGATCAATGAGCTGCCAAGTCTGAATCATTGCAGGCTGTGTGCCAGGAGTCAGAGTTGGGGCCAGACAATGCTTGCTTCAGAGTTAATGGGTCATGTGATATGGCATGAGAGAGTATGGCAGAGATGGAGGGTGTGCTGTGAGGCATGGTGAAAATGTCATCATCATCTGAGTTCCCCCCCTCACCAAGGATGTCAACAAATTCATGTGGGCCATATGTGCTGTCACAAAAATGAGCAGGGCAATGGGTGATGCACTGCAACTGTTGAACAATGGGGTAGTCCTCATTGATGACACAGACAGGAGGCCTTGGACAACTGGGTGACAGTGCAGAGGGGCCATGCCATGGTGGTGACAGCAGCAGACCAAGGTTGTGGACATGGTGCTCAGAGCATCTTGTGCACACATGTGGAGGAGAGGTAGGGAGAGACCCTCAAGGGGGCATTGTCAGACTCCTATCACTGACCTTATTCCCTGCCATTATTATTTCTTTTCTTTACTTTCTTTTATGTTTCTCTTTAGATCATCTGATTAGATATCTTACTTACTGTCATTATGGTCATCTCAGAGATGGTTCCCACAGATGCTGCACATCTGTCAGCAGTACTCTCACACTTGCTGTGCTTCTAGTTACTGTAGACCTGCCCTTAGGTACTGCACCTGGTCTGTGTGCATGTTCCAGTACTATAAGTTGAGAGGTAGCTAGATGAATAGACTCCAGCTTGTTACAGCTGGTTCCATCCCCTCTTCTTAAGCTGAGTCCTCTCATCCCTTGGCTTAGATCCGGGGCAGCTCCCAGTAAGCCCTCTTAAGGAGGCAGGGATACATTGGGAGTTGGTGGTCTCATGCTATGGATGTCCACCATAGGTTTGACAATCCTGACAGGCATGACATGATCAGAACTGGCAGGTTGAGAGATGCCCAGAGGCACCAGTGCAGTGGGTGAGGTCAGCAGAGCAGGGGCAGGTGCTGGCAAAGGTGAGTCATGCATCAGTGGAGCAATGTCACTGATTGCAGGTGCACCATGCAAGGCAGGGACAAAAATGGCATCGGTAGTGTTGTTGTCATCATCCAGGTCAGACTCACTGTTGTCCAAGTTGGACTCACTGTTGTCCAAGTCAGAGCCACCACCATCCAAGCTGGTACCATCAGGGCCTGCAGCAGGGCCAGAAGGAGGAGGTGGAGGAAAAATGTCCAAGATGGTAGGTGTGACAGCAGATACCAAGAAAGGAAAAATGTCTTCCTGAAAGACAGCATCACAGCTGGTGACACAGTGGGAGGAGCTCTTGTCCCAGAAGAGCCAGCCCTTGGTGCCAGATTTGTAGCCAATGAAGGTGAGTGGCCATGCTTTTAGGGTGAGCTTGCCATGCTGATGGTCAGGGTATTTTACCCAAGCCTGGCAACTGAAGATGCAGAGGTGAGTGACATCAGGTGGAGAGGTGCAAGGTGCCCAAAAAGACTGAGGGGCTTACCAGTGCAGGCATCAGGCTGGTGAAAGATTGTAAGTATGGATGGCAACATGGACCACATACTCCCAGAAGCCTGAAGATAGACCCACGTGATGGAGAAGGCTGAGTGTGTGGTCTTGGATGGAGCAATTCCAATGTTTGGCCCTTCCATTCTGCTGGGGCAAATACAGGACAGTAAGCTGATGCTCAATACCTTTGTCACATAGTGTAGACAAAATGGAAGTGGCCAAGTACTCCCCCCCTCAATCCATGCACAGGGACTTGGGCCACTGACCAAAAAGTGTGTGGATGCAAGCAAGGTAGTGTTTGAGAGCACCCAAAAATTGGTCCTTCTGTCACAGGAAATAGACCATCCCAAAGCCTGAGAAGTCATCAAGGAAGGTGGCAAAGTAGAGGTGATGTGAACCCAAGGATGCAGTGCTGACAGGCCCAATGAGGTCAGAATGGACCAGTTCAAGGCTTTCAGTGGCATGTGAGCAGGAGAGACAGAAGGGTACATGGGGAAACTTCCCCTGCAAGCAACTGAAACAAGGAGTGGAGGATGGTGAGGGCAATGGCAAGGTAAAGCCAGAGAGTTGAGTAGGCTGAATGCAATGGACCACCTCCTCCAAGAGATGTCCTAGGCATTCATGCCATAGATGCAATGTGGGGTGAGTGAGCACATTAATGCAAGGAGCAGGGGAGAGCAACACCCAGTAGGTACCATTCCAAAGGAAACCAGTGCTGAATATGCAACCCACTTTGGAGATCTCACAATGCCCATTGATATGAGCTGTGCCAAGCTGAAGGGGAAAAACAAACCACAACCACAGCAATCACTGGAGGGTGCAAGCCGTAAGGTTCTCTAGACACCAAAGTGGGGAGGGTTAGTAGCTAAAGGTGATAAGCACAATAGCACAACTTGACTAGAGCAACAAGGGGAATGCAACTTGGGTAACAAACAGGTGATCTAATGTGATAAGGAGAATGCAATCCAACACAAGGGAGCGCACAATAGAGAATCCAATGCAATGGAGACAAAATGTGATGCAGTAGAGAATCCAATGCAGTGCAACACAATGGAGAATCCAATGCAATGGAAAACACAATGCAATAATAGCCATGACTTATGAGGAATGTGCACTTTTCTTGATAATAAGACACATGGAGGGAAGATCAAAACATGCTTTTCAATTATGGACTTGGACAGGGAGGAGAAGTCAAATTGTGAGCAGGGGGCTGAATCTGGATTTTCAACAGATGATGTGCTATCTAAATACAAGTCTAGCTCCAAAGGGCTGGAGCACAACAAATCACAACAGAAAATTTATGGTGCAGGGGTAGATCATAGGGATATTTGAAATGAATGGAGTCTGGATGCAAGTGAATAAAGTATCATACTATATCAGATGAGCAAAAGCAGAATAGTGTCAATTGCACCAAATGCTGACTTCATGACTTGTGCCTCCTGTTGAATACTGTACAGTATATCAGTCATCACCTATCGTTACATACACTTTCTTTCAGCATCTCCCACTGCATATCACCATTACTTCCCCACACCACACTTACTCCAGACAACACACATCCCTCACATACATAGACATCCTTGTACTTTAGGATTGTGTCTCCTCTTCAACCTTACTCCTCTCCACTACATAAAATGCATGTCTACTATATGTCTCCTCAGTTGTTGTCCTACCAACACTGAGTGAGTACTGCTACTTCCTGCATCTCTATTACATCTTCTCCCTTGCCCTGCAGCTCCTACTCTTGCATCATGGCACTCACTTACTGCCACACCTCACTCTACTCGCTGCAGTAATGTTACTAGATTACCTCCCATACTGGGAGGATCTATGTTCTCTGCTATTCATGATCATTGTCTGCCATAGCCTGCACAAACACCTCCATGGTTACTTTGACTGGTCCAGACCGCACCTTGGCCTATTCATCCTATCCCTCATCAGCCAACCCAGGATTGTTTTCCAACACCTATGCAAATGAGCAATTAATGCAACTGTGGATGATTGTCACATGTGGCATGTTAATGTTGCTGTGTTCACCTGATGTCACTGATGGTCATTTTCCAGCATTACATGCACATGATGCTCATCACCGTTCATGTAGATGATACAAAAACCAAGGCTGTCCAGTTTGCTAACAGAGAGAAAACAACCATTTGTGCTTGGTATGTGCAGGACTCCAGAGAGGGAGATGGAGACATTTGTGCTGTCAGGAAGCTTGTGGCATCACTCACAGGTGCCATGCCAGAGGCAGGATATGAGAGAGCCATCACCAACAGTTATGGATTGCAGGGAGACAGAGGCATAGGAGGTGAATTCATCACAATAGGGCAAGATGTGGTTGGTACAACCAGAGTCAAGCATCCACAGGCTGTGGCCCTCATAGTAGCAAGTGTCAAATTCATCAGAGACTGGGGCAGAGGACAAATGGTTGAGTGAACTACTAGGTGTGCTACTGTCTGTCCCCTTGTCCTTGTCCTTCCCCTGCTTATCCATGTGTGCTTTCACATCATCAGGAACCCCATGCAATGTCCAGCAGTTCTTGATGGTATGGTTCTTGTGTTGGCAGTGGGAACAGAATGTGGTGTTGTGGCAAGGGGGTCCAGCAGAGGATTGTGAAAAAGCTGCAAGGGCAGAGTGCAGTTTCATATGGGCTTCTTCATTGAGGATGCAACCATGAATGTTGCCTATGGCAAGGTGGGAGAGATTTGAGGAAGCAAGTAGGGCAGAACAGAAGGCATTCCAGGAAGGAGGTAGTGCATGCAGGAGTAAGAAACACATATTCTGTTCACTGATCTCGACTCCAGAGGCAATCAACTGATCTTGCACAATGATGAGAGCATCTATCTGTGGTGTCAATGGCATGTTGATGTCATATTTGCTAGTGAACAACACCTGGAAGTCAATGAATGCAGTGATAATGGTTTGTTTTCCATAGACATCCTTGAGTCCATTCCATGCATGTTGCATGGTCATGGTGTTGCTAGCAACCATGGCAGCAGGTTGCATGCCACAATGCATGGCAATGACAGCTTTGGCAATGTCATTATTGTGTTCCCATGCAGAGACCTTGTCCTCATTAGTTGTGTATGTGGTAGGGGGGACACCTTCTACATCCCTAGTAGCTGTGATAGCAGTGATGTGTGCCTTTGAGATAGTGTGCCAAAGGCCCATGATGATGAGTGTGGACTTAACAATGTTAGCTCATTGTTTGTAATTTTCTGTGCCTTCTAAGATGATGTTGATTTTTGGAATAGAGGCAGCATGGGAGGGAGATAGGATTTGTGAGAGAAGGATGGTAAATACAATGTAAGAGTGGGAGTTGAGTGTAGTGAAGACAAGTGTGAGAGTGAGTAAGAGAGATATGCAGATAGCCCAGGCAAAGCCCATAACCTGATGAGACCAGGCCATGTGCAGCAAAGGAACTTGAAAATAGTTCTTATTATTCTACAAGGTAATCCTTATCTACTTATAGTATCTATGATTGCACACAGACCAGAGAAGCATGTACAGAGAGATGTGTGTATGCATGTATGTGAGTGTGTGAGTGTGTGTACAGTAATGAGACAAAAGAGGAAGGAGCATATTAGTAAGTACTTAGGGACACATCAACACTATCCACTGGTTATGTTTGTTGTAGAAGGTATGTTCGTCTTTGGTGTTGGTATATTCTTTGAGGGTGACAGGAACATGGTTCTTGAGGAGTTGTCTATGTTGTTGACAAACTTCAGTATCTAGCAAGATTTCTCAATGGATGTTTGCCAAAAGAAGAGGTACTTCAATTGTAACTGGTAATCTGTTAGAGAATATGACTTGTGGTTCCTGATTTGTACAAGTGAAGTAAACAAGTTGGTTGTTGATGTAAAAGAGTTTGTTGTTGCTATTGTATTGGAGATAATCAGGCCACTGGCAATTGGTTACATCTAATGTGATAGTGTTGGCAGGACAAAGTTGGTTGTGGTAATCTCTGGGGAGATTAGATGAGGTGGAAGCTGTAGTGAGGGTGCATGCTTCCTAGAAGCATGGTGGTTGTTAGGAGGAGTTCAGAGTCTTGTCAAAGTGCTAAGAGCAGCCTATTGGATGGTCTTAGGGAAGGTCTGATATGATAGTACCCCTGGTAACAAGGTAGTTGATATGTGCTTGATACATGTAGTAACTGTTCCTGATGACAATGAAGAGTGGGATCAACAAAGTAGTGATGAGGATGATACTGCTGATGATTAAATGAGGATCCAGTGTGATGAGTTTAGGATATCTTAGTGATGCTTAGTGACTTAGAGATCTTTATAATTTAGTTCTTAGAAGTGAAGTGAGTTTGTAACAAGCTTAAATCATATGCAATGTAGGAGAATCCCTAGATTGCGAAGTTGACAAGACTGGGGTTTAAGACCACCAGCCTTTCAACTATTTATACAAAACTAGAGTCCTAAAGATAGTATAAGTAAAATAAGGTTCAAGGATCAATGATGTCACATGACCTAAGGTGCATCCATAGGTATAGTAAGTGGCTCAGCCACAAGCATGATATGAATAAGAGGTAAACAAAGACAAATAAAGATGAGATGGGACAAGTCCTGGCTAATTGTATAGTACTAGTCCTTAGCAAGTAAATGTTATAATAAATAAAGAAAAATAAGAAAGAAAGGATAAGTCTTTATAGTACTTGGAGCTAAGCTCACACTTAAGTATGTAAATACTTAAGTACTGTAAAAGAGAAAAGAAAGATGAGTCCTTACTAAGTAAAGTGGAGCTAAGCTCACACTTGTAGTAATAATACTACACTTTACTAGTAAGTATGATAAAAGAAAAGAAAGAAAAAAAGGAAAAGAAAACCATTACAAGGTGCCAAAGCAAGTGCCTTGTAACAATTGACTTGTGGTCATCCCTGTCTGCTGCCCAATCAGAGTCCAAGTAACTGATGACTCCACCTCCATTTGTGTTCCCATACTGCGAACAGAGGTCTATTGTGATGTCAGAGACTACAACCACAACCACAACAATTGCTGAGGGGTATGAGTTGGAAGATTCTCTAGACACCAAGTTGTAGAAGTTAGTAGTTTAGTGCAATAACTGTGATAACATGATGCAATGGGATGAGAAAAGGGAGATATAACATGGATGTGACACAATAATCACAATAATGATCATGCAGTAGTGGATGCAACACAACACAGTAATATCACAATGCAGAAGAATACCAAACAAAATGCAATGCAGTGGAGAACACAACACAATAATAAATGTGACCTATTGGGTACACACACTTTCTTGATAGTGAGATATGTGGAGGGAGAGGAGGAATGCACTTTTGCAATCAGACTTGGATGGGAGAGGGGAGACAAATTGTGTGTGGGGTGGATCTATTCTTTCTGACTGACAATGCACCATCTAAATACAAGTCTAGCTCCAAGGCTGGAGCACAACAAAACAAAACAGAAAATTTACAATGTAGGGTTGATCATATGGATATTTGGAATGAGGTGGAGTCAAATGCTGACTTCATGACTCCTGACCCCATGGACCATGTCTCAGCCTATATGTCTTATCAGTCCTGCTCCTCATTGGCTGAACCCAGTCCTATAGTCTGATACCTAAGCAAATGTGTGATTGATGTGACTGTGGATGATAGTCATGTGCAGCATGTTAATGTTGCTGTGTTCACCTGATGTTGCTGATGGTCATTTCCTGGTGTTATGTGCACATGGTGCTCATCAATGCAACATAGGAAGGATCAGCCTTGACAAGCACAATCCCTGGGGGCAATGGAGTTGTTGTGGGGTTATAGTTGGCAAGGTGGAAATATTCCAACATGTCACTTATGCACACCTTTTGATCAATCACTAGGGTGTGGTTAGAGTGATCACAGGTGATGTGTAAGCCAAGATATGACTTGATTTCACCAAGATCCATCATTTGGAAGAGTGATTGTAGCATTGCCTTGCATTGTTCAACTTCTTCCAGAGAACCCCCTAGTATCATGATATCATCAATATATAAGATGATGATGAGTGGTTTGGAAGATGAGGTAGAGACATATATCCCTGAATCAGAGAATGTGCATGTGAAGGAATGCTTTAGTAGTGCATTATTCATTTTGTGATACCACTGCCTTGATGCTCATTTTAGACTGTAGATGGCCTTTAATAGACAACAGACCTTCCCTTCTGTCCCAGGCATGACAATGCCTTGTGGCTGCTCCATGTCAATCTCTTCATCTAGGTCTCCATTGAGAAAAGCTGTTTTTATGTCCATGGAATGGATTTCCCAGTCTTAAAGAGTAGCAATGGTGAGGAGTGAGTGAAGAGACTCAAAGCAAGCCACTGGGGAGAATGTTTCAGTGTAGTCAACTCCATGGATTTGGGTGTACCCTTTGGCCACAAGGTGTGCCTTGTACCAACCATCAGCCTTTTGCTTAAAAACCCACTTGTTGCCTACAAGATTGTGACCTGGTGGGAGATCAATGAGGCCCCAGGTGTGGAGATTGTGCAGAGATTGTTGGTTTTTCACTACCTTATGATGCTGATCACACTATTTTTACTTATTAAGTATACTTATCTCTATCTCATCTTATTAGTATTTCTTTTCTCTTTATAGTTTGAGCTCCTCTTAAACTCTATTCTGCTCTTACTATATCTTCTTTACTTTGTCTTTGTCTCACCTCAGCACTTCTGCATGTGCTGAGGTGAGTATCTCTTCTACTCTCTGAGTTCTCTTCTGACATACCTGCTCTATGCAGCTCTCTCTCTTCTGTGTACCCTCTACCCTCTGGTACACATCTTCTCTATCTTACAGGTATTGTCACCCCTCTTTAGCACTTCTGCATGTGCTGAGCTCTCTCTCTCTTCTGTGTACCCTCTACCCTCTGGTACACATCTTCTCTATCTTACAGCCTGGTCTCTTACTATAATGGCCCTTGGACTTTACACTTATCAATTCCATGTCATGGTGTTTGCTTCCCTAGCTGTGCTGCCCACTTTCAACAGTTTATTCCCCAGTTCTGATCATCTGGGATATACGCTAGGTACAGTACTCTCTTCATTCCTCTTTTACTATACACTAATATATCTGGGATATCTGCTAGTCTAAGCACGATCGTCCTTTTGTTGTTTTAGCTTCCTTCTTCAGTTGTTTGGATTCAACATAGCATCAGCCTCACACTTACTATATAAACTCCACTTTCTTAACCACATACCTCAGCACTTTACACTCCTGCTGAGTTGTTTCCTTCTGTGTATGCTCTCTCTGTGTACACCTCTATCTACCCTCACCTCAGATGTGGTCACATGACCTTTCACTCATGTTCTCTCAAGCATTAATTCTAGTCACTGCCCTACCCAGATATCTTCACTGAGTGGGCTTGATTGAGAGTTAGAGGATCACATGAGACAGCATGGGAAAGGAGCACTGTGATTGAGGGTCCACTCTGAGGTGTGGCAAAGATGTTGTCTGCATCATCAGACCCCTCCTCACTGAGGATGTTGACAAAAGTGTGGGGCCCATAGGACCTGTCCACAAAATGAGCAGGGCAATGTCCCAAGCACTGGGAGTGATGTAGAGCTGGCATGGGAGGTATGTCCCCCCACACCATGTTTGTCACAGTGCTGACCAGCAGGAGAGCTGCAATAACATGGCATGGGAGGGGTGTCAGCCAGACCACCATTGAGGCATACCATGTGATGGGCATGAATATGTGGGGGAGGTGAAGTGAAGGCAGGGCCCAACATGCAAGGAGGAGTGACAGGTGGCACAGGGGGTGGCACAGGAGGTGGCAGCACTGATATGACAGGAGGGAGAGGAGTGGCAGGTGCAAGAGGAGGTGAAGGAGTAACTGCTACCATAGGTGCATCACCACCATCATTGTTGTCATTGCCTGAGCTGGAGGAGTTGGTACTAAGAGTGGCCTATTGGACAGTCTTAGGGAAGGTTTGCTATAACAATACTCCTGGTAACAAGATAGTGGGTACACACTTGATAAGCATAATAAAGATTCCTAATGACAATGAAGAGAGGGATCAACAAGATAGTGATGAGGATGATACCACCAATGACTAAATGAGGATCCAGAGTGATGAGTTTAGGATGTCCTAGCAATGCTTAGAGTGACTTAGAGATCTTAGACTTGGTTCTTAGAGTGAAGTGAGTTTGTAGTGAGCTTAGGTCAAGTGCAGTAGAGGAGAATCCCTAGATTGTGAAGTTGACAAGACTGGGGTTTAAGACCACCAGTCTTTCAACTTATTTATGCAAAACCAGGGTCCTAAAGATAGTACAGTAAATAAGGTTCATGGATTAATGCTGATTGCATAGCAATCAACAATGTCACATGACCTAAGGAGCATCCACAGGTATAGTAAGTGGCTCAGCCACAAGCATGACATGAACAAGAGGTAAACAAAGACAAGATAAGATGAGTCCTTGCTAATTGTATAATAATAATCCTCAGCAAGTAGATGTAAATAAAGAAAGAAAGATAAAAAGGAAAAAGATAAGTGTTTTATAGTACTTGGAGCTAAGTTCACTTAAGTACTATAAAAGAGAAAGGGAAAATGAGTCCTTACTAAGTAAAGTGGAGCTGAGCTCACACTTGTAGTAATAATACTACACTTTACTAGTAAGTAAGAAGAAGGAAAAAAGAAAAAGAAAAAGAAAACTGTTATGAGGTGCTAAAGCAAGTGCCTCATAACAGGAGGTGAGACCAGCACTGGGAATGGTAAAGCCTTGCAGCTGAGTGCTTTTGATCCTACTGACAATGGCTTCTGACAGATGGCCAAGTCTTTCATGCCAGAGGCATATGGTTGGGGCAGTAATGGCATGGAGACTGGATAAAGATGACAGTGAGACCCAGTAAGTGCCATTTTTCAGCATCCCTGAGCTGAGTATGTTGCCATCTTTCAATATCATGCAGAAGCCAGCTTCATAGATGATCCTGAAGCCAAGGTGATCAAGTTTGCTCATGGACAGGAATTGCCTGGAGGCACCAGGCACATGTAAGACATGGGACAGAGAGACAGACAGCAAGTGACCATCTGGTAAGATATGAGTTTGAGCACAGGAGCCTGTACCAAGACATGTGATAGTGGAGCTGTTCCCAACAGTGACACTTCACAGAGGAGTGGGATTGTAATCCTCCAGATCACTTTTGTGTGGTGTGATGTGGTCTGTACAGCCAGAGCCCAGCATCCAAGAGCTGGACTCACCCAAGTAGTAGCATGCATCAAATACAGCAGAAGAGGAAGACATCACATGTATGCTAGCAGTTCCTCCTCTGTCACCAGATCCCTTATCCTTCCTCTTTTCCAGTCACAACTTCACATCTTCTGGCATGCCATGTAGCATCCAACAGTTCTCAGCTGTATGGTTCTCGCATTTGCATTGCAAGCAGGACAAGTTTCCCTTTCTGTTAGGACCTGAAGTGGAAGAAGTTTGAAATGCTGATAGGGTCAACCACAGTGTTGACCTTGCTTCTTTATCAAGAATGCATCCATAGATGATGGTGAGTTTGAGGTCAGCAATGTCAGAAGAGGCAAGGCCTGCAGAGGTGAAGGAATTCCAGGATGGTGGAAGAGTGTGTAGGAGTATGAAGCACATCTGCCATTCTATGATCTCAACCCCTGAGGCAGTAAGGTGTTCTTGTGCTATGAGTAGGGCATTGAGTTGAGGAGTAAGCAGTGAGTGGAGGTTGTATTTGCATGTAAAAAAACAACTGAAACTCAATGAATACACATCTGGGGACAGGATCAAGGTCCTCTTTCCTGAGGGTTCCCAGGGAGGATCAACCTTGAATGTGGTGTATCCTGAGGTCTCGCAGAATATATTACCAGGGCCTTGGTGAGTTTTGTTGCTAATAGACTATATAACATTTTCTTACTTAATGTTATGAGGCACTTGCTTAGGCACCTTGTAACAGACTTGTTTTTTCTTTTTCTTTTATCCTACTTACTATAAGTGTAGTATTAACTACAGTTGTTGAGATTAGCTCCAACTTATAGTAAGGACTCTATCCCTTCTCCTTTATAGTACTACAGTATTCACATACTGTGCTGTGGGTTTTACTCCAAGTACTATAAAGCCTTTTTATCTTTCTTTATTTATTTACATTTACTTGCTAAGGACCATCACTATACAATTAGCAAGGACTCATCCTACTCTTTGTTTATCTCTCATTCATTTCACACTTGTGGCTACATTTACTTTAGCTTACTATGGACACAACTTGGTCACATGATCTTGTTGATTGCTGCACAATTATTGTTGATCAGTGAACCTTATTTACTTGTACTATCTTTGGAACACTTTGATTTGTATAAGTAGGGACAATCCTGGTGGTCTTAAAACCCCAGTCTTGTCAACTTTGCAATCTAGGGATTCTCCTATACTGCACTTAATCTTGTGTATGTATTACACTTATCATTCATTCAGCTCACTCTCTTCCTTCACACACATACCCCATCACATCCCTTATGCTATACACTATTTGTATACATGACAAACACATACTTCTCTCTGTGGACTGCTCACATACATTCTCACTCCACATGTTGAACCAGGAATGGGCAGGCAAGGACAATGAAGAGAGCAGCAAGAGTTGATTGGATTGTAGGTAGGAGGAGACAGAGGGAGATTGGGAAGAGCATAGCTATGGTAGAAGAGACACCAGACATAAGGGCACAGAGTGAAGACAGACAGAAGAGAAGTGCACAAACATTGTGCAAGACTAGAGAAAAAGAGAAGGACAATGAGGGAAAAGATATAGAGACAAGGCTATAGAGTTATAGCTCTGCTCCAAATAGTGAGACAAAGATGCTGCCTAAAGCAGTAGAAGAAGTGCATGGCCAGATAGGGATAAGATGATGTGGAGATAAGATGTGGATGAGATAAATAAGATGATAAGGATGTAAATAGAGAAAAAGGAACTGCTCAGGGGTGTAAAAGCTAGACAAAATCCAACACCACACACTCTCTGGATGACACATGTTCCCCCCCACATATGGCAGTCCTTGTACTCACCTACATACACTCCACTCTAACTTTACTTGCAGATACTACATAAACTGGAACCCCCATCTTGTGATCTCCTCAGACATCTTACCTTTTGTATAATGTACTTAAACCACATTGTGCCACCCTACTGTGCCCACAACTCTATCTCTTGGCTGCAGACATGCATCTGCCTCCTACCCTAGTTATTGCTAAGAGCAGCCTATTGGACAGTCTGATGGAAGGTCTGATATGATAATACCCCTGGTAACAAGGTAGTTGATACACATTTGATAAACATAATAACCATTCCTGATGACAATGAAGAGAGGGATTAATGAGATAGTGATGAGGATGATACCACTGATGGCTAAATGAGGATCCAGAGTGACAAGTTTAGGATGTCTTAGCGATGTTTAGATGATCTAGAGATCTTAGACTTATTTCTTAGAATGAAGCAAGATAGAGAGCAAGCTTAGATCAAGTGCAGTATAGGAGAATCCCTAGATTGCAAAGTTGACAAGACTGGGGTTTAAGACCACCAGTCTTTCAACTACTTATACTAATCCAGAGTGCTAAGTATAGTAAGGTTGCACAGTAAGGCACAGTATTGCACAGCAATACACAGTAATGCATGGTAATGTGCAGTAAGTCATGTCTGTTGTGTAAGTAATGTGACTTAGCCACAAGCACAAAATGAACTGAGAGTAAGCAAAAGATAAACAAAGGCAATAAAAGGGAGTCCTTGCTAATTGTATAGTGATAGTCCTTAGCAAGTAGATGTTGTAATAAATAAATAAAGATAAAGAGAAAATGATAAGTCTAATATAGTACCTGGAGCTAAGCTCACACTTAAGTATGTAAATACTTAAGTACTATAAAAGAGAAAGAAAAGATGAGTCCTTACTAAGTAAAGTGGAGCTAAGCTCACACTTGTAGTAATAATACTATGCTTTACCAGTAAGTAAGATAAAAGAAAAGAAAGAAAAAAAGAAAAAGAAAACCATTACAAGGTGCCAAAGCAAGTGCCTTGTAACAGTTATGCTAGGGGTTTCCTATGTTTTATCTCTCATATACATTCTGGTTGCTGTTGTGTTCCATAGCCTGTGCATACAGATCTAAGCTTGCTACAACCACACTTCATCCTCTAAGAACTAAGTCTAAGATCTCTAAATCACTCTAAGCATCACTAAGACATCCTAAACTTGTCACTCTGGATCCTTGTTTAGTTATCAGCAGTATCATCCTTATTACTATCTCATTGATCCCACCCTTCATTGTCATCAGGAACATTTACTACACTTACCAAGCACACAACAACTACCTTGTTACTAGGGGTATAGTTATCACAAACCTTCCCTAAGACTGTTGAATAGGCTGCTTGTAGCACTTAATCTGGTGTAGAAGTGGCAGCAGCAAAGCAGGGAGTGGAGTGTTC
>QLPN01000757.1:0-56946 GCA_003314395.1 Albatrellus ellisii
CCGGCCCTTTCAGCTGCCGCGCCTCTGGGCGTACTTTACCCGCATGCTCTCGCAGCCGCACCTCCTGCCGTGTAAACAATGTACAGATGGCTACCACCCAATGTTCAAAGGCATTTCCAACCTTTATATACTCCATGGTCACGATTCTCTTTCTAACTACTTGATATTGTAGCGAGGCTATACTGATGGTAAGTAATAAGTAATGTTGTAAGCTTCAGTAACGTAGTGAGATTGGTCCCCGAGGCAATCCCCGAGGCGTGGATTCATATGTCGACTAAATCGCGTTTCTCTTGGTGCGCGATGAATTCGCGCTCAAATAGTCACTACATTCCTTACACTTCCGTAGCCACACCACAACTTGGTGCAATGATCGCTCATTATGCCTAGTTGACCTCCTCTCTTCCTCTTCGCCGTGCCAATGCGCCTCTCTCTCCTCTCGCCCTCACTGTGCCAACGCGCCCTCACGTCTCCCTCCCTCCCTCCTCTCTTTCCCTTTCGCTCTCCCTCGCTCACCTCCCACCTGCCTGTACCTCGTTATGCTGCGCCCACCCACGCGCCCACGCTCCCGCTGTACCAGCACAGCGTGACACCTTCGTTCTTTTTTTGTCTGCTACAATTGTTTTGTAGTTCACCATAATTGTTTTGTAGCACACTACAATTATTTTGTAGCATACTACAATCATGCTGTGACGCATTATGATTGTTTTGTAGTACATTACAATGTTTTTATAGTGCCTCAATTCTGTTTGCAGCCAGATGTAGTTTCACCGTGCCAACACACCCTTTCTCTCCTCTTGCCCTCACTGTGCCAACACACCCTCACAGTCTCCCTCCCTCCTCCACCTTCTCACATCTCAGCAGTACAGTGCCACCCTCACTGTACCATCACGGTGTGGCAACCTGCCTGCGTCCTTTCAAGATGACTCGAGCTATTGGTATGCTTTCTCTCACTCTGTTTCCCTTTCGCTTTCCCTTGCTCACCTGCCTGCACCTCAGGACGCTGCGCTCGCCCACGCGCCCACGCTGCCGCTGTACCAGCACAGTGTGGCACCTGCTCGCCTGCCGCCTGCGTCCTTTCAAAATGATGCGGGATGAGAGCGATGCAGTCCTGAAAGGTGCAATCGACCAGCTCTTCCACATCAAAACGAAGGAAGACCTGAGGATATCTGCGCAGATGGACGATTTATCTAGGGAGCGCGAGGAGGAGCATCACAGAGATGCAGCAGCTTGTATACAGTCTCAAAATGCTGACTCTGGTACTGACATGGTTCGTTCGGTATACTGCATTGCATCCTGCATGCTCACGCCTTTTTTTGTAGACTGAAGCTGCATCATATAGTGCGGGGGAGTCTCCTGTCTGCGACTGTCTCGCGGTCGGATTCCGAATGCGCATGCCTGTGTTCAGCCCACGTCAATGAACTTCAGGACCAGGATACAGAGTGCATGGTGTGCCATAGATATGGGAGGAGGGGAGGGGAGGGGAGGATGGTGGCAAGGGAAAGACAGGAGCATGTCTGGCATTGTTGCAGATGGTGTACATATAGATGGCTGAACGACATCGCTGGAAGCATCATCGTGGAAGGTGTTCATCTTCGGCATCTGCTTGTCGGCTGCTCTGCGTTCAATGCACGTGATCTCTTCCGCAGTTTTCCGCTCGGCAGCAGCGGCTTCGTCTCTGTTGCTGACCTAGTAGAAGACACTCACTTGTACGAGCATCGAGGTGATGTTTGCATCATTTGTCTTTGCGAAATGTATCCATGACCGTAATACTGTGTTTCTGTCTCAAGGTATGCATTACCGTACTGATCGTTCACATCACTGTTTTGATCTCTGGGTACTGTAATTTCTTGAATTACCATGCATGTAATGATGTTCGTTTTGTATTGGATTGTCGGGCTGATATGTGCTGTAAGCTGAGATTGCTAGAGCTACACCATAATGATGCGAGTCATACTGAGGGGGAGAATGTCGAAACTAAATGACTGAATGAACATTATTGATACTTGGCGAACTCGATTGGAAGCTGCCAGTGCTATCCTTGTATTCCAGCAAACCCACTCCCAGGTTTGCTGTGTTGCTTAAGTACTCTTATCCATCAGCGCCAACAACTGCCTCGAGGCTAGGCTTCTGGCCAGGCGCGAATCTTAAACACCGTCTCTTTCTCCCAGTCACACTCGTTCTCTGCATGGCGAGTGAGTAGCTCTCGTTTCGAGTTCTATGCCCCCTCGAAGCTAACGTCGTCGCAGATCATTTCATACCTTTCGACGTGTCCTCCCCTACGACCACGCAGTCTCATATGAGCACCCTGTCATCTCTGGATGACATGGCCTCCTTCGCGGATCAAATGATCCATGGCCAACAAAGCTTAAGCAACATGATCTCGCAGCTTGGCAGCGAAAAGGCTGCTCTAGAACGCACGCTCGAAGCCCATGTTACACAGCAAGCAAAGACGGCTTCGCAAACACAGCAGCTAATCGACGTGGTTTCGACGTTCACAGAGAAAGACAAGGTGATACAGTCAGACCTCAGGGGCCTTCTGTCCAAGAGGGACGCGAACGACAATACTATGTTGGAGATGCTCCAGACCAATGCGAAGATCTCGTTACAGATCAATGGATTGTTAGGCGAGAGTGCCGACAATGTTGCAAAGGCACAGCGCCTGGTTGACGAGCTTGTAGCTGGGATGAAGAATGTGAGTCAAGGGAGACGTGTTTATACATTCTTCTTTTCATCGTCTCATTCCTTCTAGCCTGTTGAGGCAACGCCACTGGCAGATGAAAGCGTTTCTATGGTCTCTTCTCCCCAGACAATTTCCTTTGGTATTCGTAAGTTATGTCGGCTAAAGTCATGTATCTCACCAAGTAAACAATCGGTCGACTAGGAGATTTCGATGGCGCAGATCATGATCGTGTTGTTAAACAACATCTGATATCACATGCCAACAACCCGTCATCCAACAAGCATTTTTGCGCTTCGCCGGCCCTTTCTATCCCGTCTGCTACCGTTGAGATTGAAAAGAACGTCGAGTTGTTCTGCACAGAGATCTTTGCACCCGAACATGTACTCAAGGGCCTCGACATCTACCTCAACAACCGGCAGCTGCTAGAAAAGAGTCGTGATCATCTGTGGGATAGTCATGTCGCACTTCGTGTCCGCTTCCTGGGAGGAAGTGAAGATATCCAGAATTTGGTGTGTGGGGGTTATGACCACCGAGTTGGTCCAGTGTGTGAATAGAACAAATGACTAATGATATTCTACCTCTTTCGTTAGGTGAAGAAACATGCTGTTGCCTGGGAAGACTACGCAGACCTCCGGTTTGAATGGGTCACTTCTGGCAAAGCTGATATTCGCATTTCCTTCACGCATGACAACGCATGCTGGTCGTACGTGGGCACTGGATCTCAATATATTCCTGACTCTCAGCCCACAACAAATATCTCTATCTCGGATGACACTGACCCCACCACCGCACGCGCAATCATTCTTCACGAGATGGGCCACGCCATCGGACTAGTGCATGAACTTCCATATACCCTCGCAGACGTTTCGTTGGACAAGCTAAAGCTGTATTCGTATTATGCGGATCTTTTTGGGTTGTCAACACGGGCCGTCGACAGGAATATCGTTAGCAAGGTCAGCCTAAACCTTGAACGTTATGTGGAAGCGGATTTGGGGTCCGTCATGAAGTATTGGCTCCCCCGCTCACTGGTTAAAAATGGCCCTGCTCTTGGCATGGAAACACAACTCTCCGACAGGTACATGGCTCTCATTCGTGATGCATATCCTCGGACAGCATACTCCGTGGGGGTAGTTGGATGCAACAACAATAGTGATGCCCAGGTGACAATCGACTCTGCTAGTACGATGACAACCGTTATAGGCTTGAACTCGTTCCGTGGCGAAGTACATTCCATTTGCGTGCCGCAATCAGTCGACGCATCCACATTACATATCAGAAGAAACACCGAATCCCACAATTACTGGGATTCCTATACTTGCCAAACTATTTCAGAAATATCCTGGCTGCAGATCAATCCAACCGCTTTCCTATTTCAGACCGGTACTTTCAATACTATATCTATGTTACCTTTCGTGCGCAGGGACGTCAATCGGATCCATTCACGAATCTGTTTCTCCCGCCACTTTACACTCCCTCCGAAAGTCTTCGTTGGCCTCACTGGCTGGTCCTTACAGAACCAGCACTGTCGTCTCAAAGTATACGCAACCGATATCGATGAGACCGGATTTACCATCAACTTTGACATCTGGAATGCCCAAGATCTCCCTGTCGACCAGCGCAATAATGCTCAGGTACGGTGGATTGCATTCCCATCGAATGCTCATGGTATCTCCATCGGCATCGTCCAAGGGATGCATTCGGAGAACTTCAAGGGCAGGGTGACTTTTGAACCTGCCTTTGATCGCGAACCGAAGATTTTCACAGCCCTCACAAATTTCGAGCGGCACCAGGACACTCCTACTGGGATTCTGTTGAAAACCCATGATATTGGCACTCAATCAATGGCCTGGGAGTTCGAGGTGGCGGACGCCGCAGACCATCAGTTGTCCAACCTTAAAATTGGCGGCGCTTTTCTTGCTCTCGATATCTGAGGAGCAGGGTGCACAGATCATTCCATATCACGTTCATAGGAGGTATGTAGAGGATCCCGTACGCAGCCCACCTCCCCTAGCATTGTTCCTTTTCGCTCGTCCTCAGACATGTCATTCAGTTTCTTCGTTTCAGATATGCAGCTTGTTATGCGATTGCAGCAGCGATGCGATGTCTTGATGCAGCATTTAGATTGTAAGCGCATCATTACTTCCCATAGCACAGTATCTCGCCATTGCCTGGATTGGCAATTGGAGGCCGTCGTACATGGCGGTGTTGTCACAATACGTGAATCATTTTACGGCGTACCGAATTGCTTCCATTTCATCACCACGATCTGACATACTGAATATTTTGTTTCCGTTGTGTAATGCGGGATGTGAAGGCGACTGCTGCCCAATCATGTAATATATGTCCTCCATGCATTTCTGACTTTCACGTACTCCATGGTCATGAATCCATTTTTTACTGTGACACGCCCAAAGAAGTCAATCGTCTCCGAATCCATGTCGCTCCAGCATCGCAGATCATCAGGCATGCGTACCCCGTCACCGACCAGCAACAGGTGGTGCTGTTCACGGAGACGGGAGCATATAGTCATTGGTTTACGGGCTGAGTTTCAAGTTAGAAGCGAGCTACTACCGTAGTGTCATAGACCGATGCATCTAGAATCTCGTCTGGAGTAGCATGGGTGGGTGCCATGGCTTGTGCCAGGAGATGGGCCTTACTGTATGCGTTCAAAAGTGCGCCTCTGGGGTTTGCAGAGGGGAGCATTCTTAAATCTGATGCTACACCGGATACAATCGGCGCAATCGGTGCAACTGTGTGGTAAAATCAGCATGCTGTGTGCAGTCAGTAGACCCTCCCCACGCTGCGCATCGTACTCCAACCGATGCTCCGAACACCAATATTCAACCGCGAACATGTGTTGATCACGGTACACTGTGAGATTAGTATATGAAGTCGAAGCCAGGTGCAACCAATATACCGTACCTGTCAGGAGTCGAAGGCACACACCATTATTTTCTTTCATTTTTTAGTATTCTCCATTGTTCCACTCCACATATGCACAATAGTGGAGTGATCAAGGGGCTGTAACCCCCCTCATTATGTCTATCTTTGTTTCATGATTATCAAACCGCAGCAGATACAGATACTATAAAACAGACTCATCATACGTTGTAAAAAGGGTATCTTGACCTCTTTTCGTATATCTTGTCATTTGTCTTCTTGTCGCAATCGTAGTATTGCTCTTGCGTTCGTCTCAGAGGTCCCTGTTAAACTATTGATAGGTGTTTGGTCGCTCGCGCGTACTAAACCCTAACATTAGGTCAAGATCTTTTACTCCGACTCGAACCAATCCTGGCTCCTTCCCCACCCACCTTGTTGCCTCAAGGGTTTCGGTTTCACAGACGACGAGACACCTTTGTCTACGGAAATCAACCAGTCGAATATCTAGGCAATAACATCTGGAGAATTACAGATACTCAACAACACATTGACAACTCGGGTTTTTATAGCCAAGATATCTCTGCTCCATCTGTATGTTCGTACATCTTTGACCCAGTAACCAATACCTGCACAGATACCCCACTGCTAGAAGGTATTTTGACTACCCCTAGTACAGCCACTGGATCCCTGGAACCCATCCCTTTCTCTGCCCCTCTGGAACTTTTCCCATGACTGGAACCCATCAATGAAGATGTTGTCATGACTTCTATCGCCACAAGAACACAGTTTTTAAAAATCAACAAGCCTTTGGAATTTGATGGAAACAAAAAGAACTTCCAAAGTTTCTTTTTATCTTGTATGAAATACCTCATTGCTTACACAGATCTTCATGCGTCCGATGCACAGAAAATCCTATTTGTCTTGTCCTTTATGACAAAAGGCACAGCCCAAGCATACAACGACCAGTATACTATGGAAAATATAATGGGAACCACTTACCCATTGTATGCTGACTTTGGCAAAAGTCTGAAGGCTGAGTTTGAGGATCCTCATAAAGTACAACAAGCATACTTGGCACTTCATCAACTCAAACAAGGGACCCAGACTATAGAAGAATACAACTCTGCATTCTTAGCCTTAGTCCATGAAGCTGCTATTCCAGATGACTGAACCAAACTTGATTACTACAAGCAAGGTCTCAACTCTGGTTTTGCCAACAAGATCTATAACTCCAAAGTGCCCAAAACATTTGCCAAATGGATGGAGAGAGCCATGATCATGGATACTCAATGGTGCACATGAAAAGAACAGAAGAAAACTTGTATGCCATTCTCCTCTTTTAGTGCTAGTCGTCCTCGATCGGATCCCAATGCAATGGACATTGATTGATGTTGACAAATACCAGGACCATGTCCCATGCTTAAGAAACTGACAGAGGCAGAGAGAGAGAAGTTAAGGAGAGAAGGGAAGTGTTTCACCTGCTGACAAGCAGGCCACATGGCCAATCAATGCCCAATGAAAATAAACAATCCGTGTATTCGTGTCACAGAAGAAGCATCTTTGCCTACTCTCCCATCTCCTACTCCTTATCTGAGTATTCCTTATGTCCCTCCCCCAATTGCTAACTGAGTGCGCACTCGAGTTTCAAATGTCATAGATGAAGAAGAAGAAGAAGAACAAGTAGTACCTCCTACCTATGACGAAGTGGCAGTCAGGAGAGTCTATGAAACCATATGCGCATTACCACAAGAAGGAAGGGTGGCATTGTCTGTCATGTCAGAGGAATTTTGAAGAGTTTGGAGAATTCTACACATCTCCAAACCACAGTACTTTATCCTGATGATTTACTATGTTCTATAACATCACCTCATGCATTATATCTTGAAGCACAGATCAGTAATCATCTAGGAAGCCATAGACTTGAAAATCAAAAGGCTCTAGTCAACAGTGGAGCCACCAATAACTTCATACATCACCAACTCATTGCCAAACTCAATATTCCCATGATCCCCTTATCACATCCCCAAATAGTCCACAATGCAGATAACTCTGAAAACAAATTGGGATGTGTTACACATGAAGCTATCCTTAGGATGAAAATCCAAAATCATGAAGAAGAAGAAGAAGAAGTAAAATTCTTTATTATTGATCTTGGATTAGATAATATCATTTTAGGACATCCCTGGCTTCAAAAACATAATCCAGATATCAATTGGATTACCTCAAAACTTTCATTCACATGATGTCAAAAAGCTCTTTGTCAAGCCAGGTCAAGAAGATTGTCATCAATCCGAAAAATCAAATTCAATGCTGGCCTACCACTAGAGAAAGGAGATGAAGTTTTTATGGGAATACCAGATGAAGAATGGGTTAAACATACAACTCAAGCTACAGAATTGGCTGCTGCCATTACTCCCAAAGTAACAGTAATACCAGATCGCTACAAAAAATTCCATACAGTATTTTCAGAAGAAGCCTCTCATTCCTTTCCTCCTCTATGTGATTGGGATCATGCTATTGATCTTAAACCAGATGCCATTCCAGAAAATAACTGCAACATCTACCCTTTGAACCCTGTGGAACAAATTGTGCTTGACAAATTCATCAAGGATATGATGGCCAGAGGTTATATCAGAGATTCAAAATCTCCTTTCACATCACCATTCTTTTTTATCAAAAAAAAGGATGGTAAACTACGACCAGTACAAGACTATCGACAATTAAATAGTCTTACGATCAAGAATCAGTATCCTCTTCCATTGATTGCTGACATTGTTGACAAGCTGAAACATGCTAAATATTTTACCAAATTCGATGTCAGGTGGGGATATAACAATGTCCAAATCAAAAAAGGAGACAAATGGAAAGCCACCTTCAAAACCAATAGAGGAATGTTTGAACCTCTTGTAATGTTTTTTGGTCTCATGAATTCCCTGGCAACTTTCCAAACTATGATGAATTCTGTATTCTGTGACCTTCTTGACATGGGAAAAGTTTTCATTTACATGGACGATATCCTAATTGCCACAGCAATGATAGAAGAACATTGTCAACTAACTGAACTTGTTTTACAGAGACTTGCAGATCATTCTCTTTATCTCAAACCAGAGAAATTTGAGTTTGAGAAAGAACAGGTTGAGTATTTAGGACTTATCATTTCAGCAGGCCAAACCGCCATGGATCCAGTCAAATTGCAAGGGGTTCAAAATTGGCCTATTCCTACAAAACTAAAAGAAGTATGCACCTTTTTAGGATTTGCAGGGTTCTATTGATGCTTTATCCATAACTTTTCACATCTCACCCGACCCTTACATGATCTTACAAAAAAGGATATCCCTTGGCACTGGAACCAACTGCAACAAGATGCATTTGATCTTTTAAAAACAAAATTTCTTTCCTCTCCTGTTCTTATCTCTTCTGACATAACCAAACCATTCCAATTGGAATGTGATGCATCAAAACATGCTTGTGGAGCCATTTTATCTCAAAAAGGAGAGGATGGCTCATGGCATCCTGTTGCATTTATGTCCAAATCCTTTTCAGAAGCTGAATGAAACTATCATATTTATGACAGAGAATTACTGGCCATCATCAAGTCACTTGAAGAATGGTGACAATACCTTGAAGGCACTCCTCATTGTATCACTATTCTCTCTGATCATAAAAATCTCGAAGTATTCAGAGACACTCAGAAGTTATCACGACAACAAGCTAGATGGGCCCTATATCTAACTCATTTTGATTCTCAAATCAAACATGTTGCTGGTTCAAAAGCCAGTCAACCTGATGCCCTATCACGAAGACCAGATCATGATGATGGTAGTCATGATAATGAAGATCAAATCATCCTGGATTCATCTTTATTCATCTGCCCTATTTCCACTACTGTTATTAACAATGCATTTTTCCTGCACATTCAAACTTGCACAGACTGGGATGAAGAAGTTTTAGATGTATCACATCTCCTTCAAGCTAATGTTTCTAGCCCAGCAAAAACTCAACTTCTGCAACATTGGACAATTGAATGGGGGGTAATTTATTACTCTGGACATCTTTATGTCCCAAAAAACAACATACTCAGATGCGACATTGTCCAAAGTTTACACATTACCCCTACAGCAGGACATCCTGGATGACTTAAAAGACTAGACTTAGTACAATGTACCTTCTGGTGGCCAAAAATGAGGAAGTATATTTTTGATTTTGTTGATGGATGTCCTATTTGTCAAGGATACAAAAATTTACTGAACAAAACCCCAATTCCCCTTTTTCCCATCAAACCAGAACCGACAGCTGAACCCTTCTCCATGGTTTCTATGGATTTCATCACACAACTTCCTCTATCACATGGCTATGATGCCATAGCTATATTCATGGATCATGATGTAACCAAGATGACCATAATCGCTCCATGTCACTCTTCTATATCTGCTGCTCAAACTGCTGATCTGTACAAAGATTACGTTTGGAAAAGATTTGGACTCCCCCACAATATCATTTCAGATTGAGGATCTCAATTCACTGCCAAATTTACCAAAGAACTCTGTTGAAAATTATCTATCACACAAGCAATGTCCACCACATATCATCCCCAAACCGATGGACAAACAGAATGAATGAATCAAGAATTAGAACAATATCTATGCATGTTTTGCACAGCAAGACAAGATGATTGGTCTACTCTTCTCACAACAGCTGAATTTGCACATAATTCTCATATTCACGCCACATTGAAGTATTCCCCTTTCTTTCTTCTTATGGGATATCATCCATGCATTCAGCCTGCTATTCCCATTACATCTACCCTTCCATTGATTTCTGAATGATTAGTTTTATTGCAGACTATCCGAAAGGAATTAGCCGCAGTTGTGAGGCCGACGCTATGTCAAAGCTGAACAACTGAAGAAAAGCTAAAACAACAAAAGGACGATCGCGCTTTGACTAGCAGATATCCCAGATATATTAGTATATAGTAAAAGAGAAGAGAACTGGTACTGTACCTAGCGGATATCCCAGATGATCAGAACTGGGGAATAAACCGCTAGGAGTCATATGTATATATAGTACCCTGAAGCGTGCACAGACCATGCAGTACAGTATAGGGCCAGAGAATGAGAAAGTAAAGTATTGACATCATATCTAATAATAGAGGGGATGCGTCATTGCTGACTGAGCTCCGCAGTAACTGTGGGAGTGATTGGTGATACTCCGCAGCAGGTGTGAGAAGGATTGGTGAGCATGCGCAGTAAGTGTGAGAGAAAGAATCATAACTAAAAATAGAATGGGCCGATCGGAGATCGGACGACATACGTGTCATCGGCCGATGAAGATGAACAGAAAGAGTATGTGACCGTGGGAATCGCTTCGATAGATCAGGAGCGATTGTAAGATCTATGATGATAGAGACATAAGAAAATAGAGAAAAATGAAGAGAAAAATAAGGAAAATAATAGCGGCCTGACAGCAGTGCAATCTATAGCTCATTGAACCTGGAAATCCACCACTCATCTCCCATCTTATCAAATCAATGATCACATTTGGTTAGACACAACCCACCTCTCCTCCACCTTCCCCTCTATGAAACTAGCCCCAAAATGATATGGCCCCTTTCCCATCACTGCTATTATCAATCCTGTGGTGTATCATTTATCATTACCTGCTCATTGGAAGATACACCCTGTCTTCCACACTTCTCTTCTTCACCTGTATACTGAAACAATGGCATACAGACTGCATCACACACCATCCCCTCCAGATCTTGTTGAAGGAGAGGAACATACTGAGGTTGAAAATATCCTCCAATCATGATGGCACCAAGGTCGCCTTCAATATCTGGTGCATTGGAAGGGATACCCCTCAACTGAAGATGAATGGCTCCCATGTCAGAATATGAAACATGCCTTGGAGCTCATAGAGTCATTTCATTCACATCGTCCATCTGCCCCTCGACTGTTCACAATCTGACTCCCACCCTCTCTCACTCCCCTTAAAAGGACTTGAGAGGAGACCATAACAACTCCATCCTTTTCATGACTTTTGTGATTGACATCCTTCTCATCATTTATATCTTCATCATTGCTTCCCTTTTTGCTTGGTATACAATACAATTATCTCATCTTGTTGAAGCTGCCACTTCCATTTAAATCATGTCCTCTCCACTTACCAACATCTCTACCCACTCTGTTTCTCCTATTATCCCTGCTTCCCCTTTTCATTGTTCTCCTATGCCAGATCCTTTTGCTGATCTACCCACTCATATTGTGCAAATATTTCATAATCAATCTCCCATTTATCCTGAATCCGCTGATGAGCATCATGTGCACATAAAACTGGAAAACGATCATCAGTGACATCAGGCAAACACAGCAATATAAATGCGCTGCACATGACAATCAGCTGTAGCCACATCAATCATGCATTTGTTAGGCATTGGATGGTAGGACTGGGGTCAGCTGATGAGGAACAGGATTGATGAGCAGTACAGGCCGAGATGTGGTCCATGGAGTCATGAGTCACAAAGTCAGCAATTAGTGCGATCAATGCCTTTCCTATTTCACACATCCGTATAGTGCCCAGACTCCACTTCACTTTATGATCGACCCTGCACTGTAAATTTTCTGTTGTGATTTGTTGTGCTCCAGCCTTGGAGCTAGACTTGTATTTAGATAGTGCATCATCCATGGAGAAGAGAGATTTTCCCCAGCCCACAATTTCACTTCCCCTCTCTGTCTGAATCACAAGTGAAAAAGCATGCCCAAACCTTCCCTCCATGTTACCACATTTGCAAAGAAATAGCGCATTCTTTGTAGGTTGCATCTATTTTGCATTGCCTTCATCTTTGCGTTGCATCCAGTTGTGTTCTCCATTGCGTTGCATCCATTGCGTTCTCCATTGCATTGCATCAATTCTCCATTTCGTTGTGTTCCCCTTATCTTGCCATATCACCTGTCTGTTATGGGAGTTGCTTTCCCTTCTGTCACCCTAATCGTGTCGTGCTATCACCCTTAACTACTAAAACTCCCCTTTTCCTTGGTGTCTAGAGAATCTTATGACTCATACCCTCCAGCATTGTTGTGGTTGTGGTTGATTTCTCCCTTCAGCCTGGCACAGCACATATCATATTGGAGCCCACCATGAGGGTCTGCAAGTCAAGATTATGTCTAGACACCACTACAACCTTCGTTCACGAAGACGCACAAGCTCATCAACAATTGAAGCACTATGAGATGAACTTGAACAATTCGTTGGCCCATTGCATTATTCTCCACCTCCTACACATTCCCAGCTCACAGAAGAAGAGCTAATCCTAACCCCACACACTTCATCTCCTGTAGACTCATCATTCTTTTCGGTGCTAAGAGCGGCCTATTGGACGGTCTTAGGGAAGGTCTAAAATGTTACTCCTGGTAACCAAGGTTTGGATATTGGCTTGATGAATGTAATAGAGGTTCCTGATGACGATGAAGATTGGGATTAACGATATAGTTATGAGGATGATTCCACCAATAACGATACGGGGATCCAGTTTGACTTAGTGTAAGATGTCTTAGTGACTTTAGAGTTCTTAGACTTAGTTCTAGAGAGAGAAGCGAGTGGTTAATCGAGCTTAGTTCAAGCGCAGTATAGGAGAATCCCTAGATTGCGAAGTTGACAAGACTGGGGTTTAAGACCACCAGTCTTTCAACTATTTATACAAAACTAGTGATCTAAGTATAGTAAGGTTGTGCAGTAAAGCGCAGTAAGTAAACAATATTGCGCAGCAATGCGCAGTAAGTACGTGTCCATGTGATGATAGTGGCTCAGCCACAAATGCGAAATGAACAAGGTGTAAACAAAGTTAAACAAGAGCGAAAAAAGGGAGTCCTTGCTAATTGTATAGTAATAGTCCTTAGCAAGTAAATGTTATAATAAATAGAGAAAGATAAAAGAGAAAAAGATAAGTCTTAATATAGTACCTGGAGCTAAGCTCACACTTAAGTATGTAAATACTTAAGTACTATAAAAGAGAAAAGAAAATATGAGTCCTTACTAAGTAAAGTGGAGCTAAGCTCACACTTGTAGTAATAATACTACACTTTACTATAGTAAGTAAGATAAAAAGAAGAAAGAGAAAAAAAGAAACGCGTTATGAGGTGCCAAAGCAAGTGCCTCATAACATTCGGTGCCCAGCACTTTATTGTCACCTTCAATCTCAACTATCACCCTGACCCCATCTCACCAAACCAATCACCAATCTAACTCACATACCACACCCCATATTACACCAATGGCAACTCAGTATGCAATGCCCACACAAGGTGACAGAACCACACTGAAATTCGACCTGAAACGCCCTTGCAACCTCTGACAATACTTTGAAGATCTCAAATTCCACTTCAATCTCATGCAAATTCAAGATAATCAAGCATGTAAAATTCACGCACAACGATATGTCAATGTAGACATCCAGGACCTCTGGGCAACGCTCCTGACATATAAAGATACCACTAAAACATATGAAGACTTCAAAGCAGAGATCTACGAGCAATACCCTGGGTCCGAAGTCACTCAGAAGTGGACCCACACAGATTTATCATTCCTATTACAAGAACACAGACTCTTGGGTATGCAGTCACTAGGCAACTTTGCTGACTACCACTGCCAGTTCGTAGTCATCGCGGGTTTCCTGTGGAGTGCCCAGCGACTCTCAGAATATGAACAGGGTAACTGCTATGCTGAAGGCTTCCCACCTGGTTTGTGGGAATGCATTGCTCTACGTTTACAGATAGTCCTACCACAACATGATCGTGAAAATTTGTATCTGCTCAAGGACATAGAGGCAGCAGTGTGCTATGTGCTGTTACGAGGCACTTGCTTTGGCACCTCGTAACGCGTTTCTTTTTTTCTTTTTCTTTTTCTTTTTCTTTTCTTACTTACTAGTAAAGTGTAGTATTATTACTACAAGTGTGAGCTTAGCTCCACTTTACTTAGTAAGGACTTATCATTTTCTTTTATCTTTTATAGTACTTAAGTATTTACATACTTAAGTGTGAGCATAGCTCCAGGTACTATAATAGACTTATCCTTTTTCTTTCTTTTATTTATTATAATATTTACTTGCTAAGGACTATTACTATACAATTAGCAAGGACTCTCTTTTCTCGTTCTTATTTACCTTTGTTTTTCTCAAAGTTCACTTCGCGTTTGTGGCTGAGCCACTTATATCACATGGACAGTTACTTACTGCGCATACTGCGCATTATCGTTTACTTACTGCGCAATACTGCGCAACTTTACTATAGTTAGATTTCCAGTTTTGTATAAATAGTTGACAGACTGGCGGTCTTAAACTCCAGTCTTGTCAACTTCGCAATCTAGGGAATCTCCTGATACTTGCGCTTGATCTAAACTCATCAACTACTTGCTTCATCCTTTCCTAACTAAGTCTAAGAACTCTAAAAGCTACCAAGACATCTTACACTAAGTCAAACTGGATCTTCGTATCGTTATCGGTGGAATCATCCTCGTGACCATATCGTTAATCCCACTCTTCATCGTCATCCGGAATCTCTATTACGTTCACCAATCTAATATCCAAACTCTGGTTACCAGGAGTACTATTATAGACCTTCCCTAAGATCGTCCATTAGGCCGCTCTTAGCATGTGCTTCATGACACGATGTCGGTGATTCACGTGACAGGCCTGACACCATCTGTGACTACTTCTACCACTTCACTGCCTGCTACTAACATTAAAATAGAACTGCCCAGAGTACCAGATATGGATGCTTGGGCTCAGGCAATCACCAGAGTGCTCGAGTCCTAACGTGTGACACACCCACAGCTACAAGGTACTGCACCACTGTGCAAGAACAGTAACACATGCAATTTCTGTGGTGAGATGAATCACTATATCCATGAATGCCTAGTCATCAACGACTACATCACACAGGGTAAGATTAGTTGGAATGCTGATGGAAAAGTTGTACTGCCTACAGGGATCTTTGTGCCTAGAGGCATTACAGGACAATGGTTGTGCGACCATGTCAATAAGTGGCACTGCCAAAATCCAGGAAACATCAGCACAGGTCAAATGATGCTAAATGTGCAGGTGATGAATGGCCGTGATTTCAATAACAGGGGTGCCAGTTCATATCAGCTGTTGAAGGACAAGTGCATCATGAATCTTGAATGTGAGTTGTATAACTTGCGCAATGCACAGGTACCCTTCCAGCCTACCATCAGGATGTGAAGGCAGCATGCAGAAGAGAATTCTGTGTCAGGTGACAACTCTTGCGATGTGCCTGAGGTACCTCCACCTCATCAATCTAACTCACACGCACCACAGGCAACTCAGGAGTCGACACCTCTTCAGGCTGAGACTACTCAGTCTGCAACCCAAAATGACAACAGTCTGCCTATTCACCCTTTTGCCCAGGCTCGAGATGCAACCATTCCCACGCCTGTGTCTGCCAATCCCATGCCATCATGCGTTGCGCCTGTACAGAGAAGAACTGACAACACATACCACATAGATCCACTGATTCACAACAAAGTCCACACAGCAGAAGTATTCCAATGCGCTATGGAAATGCCAATAACTATCACCCATCATCAGCTCTACTCTATCGCCCCAGAGGTCCGCTACCGAGCTCAAGAGGTGATGACAGCAAAGAAAGTTCCTGTTAATTCGGTCCCCACAGCTGTGGCAAACTACATAGAGGAGGATGACAACGAAAATGACATCATTGATAGCTATGCTCAGACCATCTCAGATGAAAAGGTGTGTCATCTTGTGCATGACATGCCATGCAAATTTGAAGAAGCAGTTGCATCTAGTCAGCATGGCAAGCTGATCGTCGTCCCAGACCCATATGAAGCTTACCTTTGCGAGTTTCTGCCTGGCCAGCTGCCAGACTCACTCATAGTCGCAAAAGAGTCAGTGTCACTATGTTCCATATTGCCACTGGTCGACAACAATCAACAAATCAAAAGCATAATTGATCTGGGGTGCCAAGTAATTGCAATGTCAGAAGAGGTTTGCCATTCACTTGGACTAATTTACGACCTGAGTGTGGTCCTAAATATGCAGTCAGTGAATGGTGAAGTTGACAGGTCACTTGGCCTCACCCGTAACATTCCATTTTTATTTATAGATATCACATTATATTTGCAGGTTCATGTCATCTGCAGTCCAGCCTACGACATCCTACTTGGGTGACCTTTTGACATATTAACATGAAGTGTCATTCACAACTTTGGTAACAAAGATCAGACGATCACGATCCATGATCCTAACATGGGGTCATCAGTGACTGTCCCTATGCTGCTGCATGGGTCCTGTCAGTTCCAGTTTTGCCAAAAGGAAGTCTTGGGTTTTTGCAATTCAAGGATCTGACTGCATCAGGGAGATTGTGAAAATAACAAAGTGTTTGTTTGCACCAACCCCGTTCCCATTTTCCATCTTTATGCTACAAATCCCACTCTGTCTACGCTTCCAGCTTCTGCATTTCTTGATTCTTCGGACTCCACTGTTGCTGTGTATGGGAAGAGAAAGTACAAGCCAGTAGCGAAGAAAGTACACCCGGTTATGGCTGATCTCCCAGCACGCTTTTGCATTATTCATGATATATGCGGCGACCCACTCACATCAATTCCTATACTTTCACACAATCCTCCACTGTTTATTCCAGTTGGACGCTATACTAACAAACAAAGAGATATCATAGACAGGGCACATGAAGGCAACTTCCTATGGCCTGCCAAGTGTGATCTCATGCATCACTTTATGTGCCTACAGCACTTGGGTTTTGCCTGGGACAACTCCAAGTGAGGACGTTTCCAGGAGGACTTCTTCCCACCCATCAAAATCCCTGTCATAGAACACAAGCCTTGGGTACAGTGCAACATCCCCATTCTGCCAGGTATCTATGATGAAGTATGTTGCCTTATTACCAAAAAGATCGCAGCTGGTGTCTATGAGCCGTCCAACTCATCATACCGATCGTGCTGGTTTTGTGTCATCAAAAAGGACAGTACCAGCCTTTGTATTGTGCACAGTCTCAAGCTGCTCAATGTGGTGACAATCCAACACTCTGGCGTACCTCTGTTCACAGACCTCCTTGCAGAGCAATTCACAGGTTGCATTTGTGGTGCGACATTGGATCTATACATCGGTTATAATGAACGGTCACTCACAGAATTGTCCTGAGATCCAACCATATTCCAGTTGCCATTTGGTGTGTTGCGTCTTGTCACCCTTCCAATGGGGTGGACGAATTCTGTTCCTATTTTCCATGAAGATGTTACTCACATTCTACAGTCTGAAATCCCACATGTCACAGTACCATTTATCGACGACGTTCCAGTGAAAGGTCCTGACACCAATTACCATGATGCTGATGGCAAATATGAAACAATCCCTCAGAATCCCAGCATCTGATGCTTCATTTGGGAGCACTTTCAAAATCTTAACTGCATCGTCCAATGAATGAAGTATGCTGGAGGTACGTTCTCAGGGCACAAGATGGTGCTCTGTGCACCAAACTTCAATGTTGTGGGACACCATTGTACTCCAGCAGGTTGCATCCCTGAGGAATTGCACATCGTGAAGATATCTAATTGGGGTCCTTGCTGTGACCTCTTGGACGTCTGCACATTTCTCAGCACTGTTGGTGTCCTTCACATCTTTATTTGCAATTTGGCACATCACACTCATGCTCTCACCATACTTACTCGTAAACTCCAACCCTTCATCTTCAGTACAGAGCAGCTAGCCACACAAGATCTCAAACAAGCTGTTCTCTTGTCACCTGCACTCAGGCCCATTGACTATCATTCATCCATGCCCGTTATCCTTTCAGTCAACACCTCATATATCATGGTTGGCTTCATCCTCAGCCAGGAAGATTTTGAAAACAATGGGCGATGCTATTTCACATGCTTTGGTTCAATAATGCTTAACGATTGAGAGTTGTGCTTTTCACAAGCCAAACTCGAGATCTATGGTTTATTTCGTGCCTTGCGCACATTGAAGCTGTACCTCATAGGTGTTCGAAACCTCTTCGTCAAAGTTGACACATGGTACATAAAAGGCATGCTAACCAATCCAGATCTTGTGCCTTCTGTGAGTATCAATAGGTGGATCATCAGCATCCTTGTGTTTCACTTCATGCTAGTGCATGTACCTGGAGTGGTCCATGGTCCAGACAGACTGTTGCAATGACCCTTGCAGCCCGGTGATCTGCCAGAGGACAATGATGAAGGAGAATTCGATGACTGGATCGATCACTTTTATGGTTTCATACACATTATTAACCCACCATTCCTGTGTCTCTGCACTACTCCACAATTCCTCACCATGTTAGCTAACAGTATCCCAGAAACCACAACAGAGGGCAAGGCAATATTGCAACCAGATGAGGACAACATGCCTATGGGAGTGATTCCACAAAATGCTGCAGTGCTATGACAGGACACGTGGCTTATTGCTGTTCGCGCATGGCTGGATGACTTACAGCGCCCAGCTAATATTGATGATGCACAGTATGTGAGATTCGTCTGTTACTGTACTGAATTCTTCATAGTCACAGGGTGACTCTGGCAAAAAGATCCACATGGCCAGCACAAAGCAGTCCTCTTCTATGAGGAGTGATTACCCATTCTGCAATCTGCTCACAATGATATCAGTCATCGGGGTATTTATGCAATGCATGCATTAATTCATGAATACTTCTGGTGGCCTCAATTGCCACGAGATGTTGCCTGGTTTGTATGGATGTGTCATATCTGTCAACTGTGGCAGATTAGGAATGTCTTGCTGCCTCCAACAGTTGTGATGCTGGCACCCTTATTTGCCAAAATGTACATGGATTCCATGCACATGCCTCTGTTGGGCAGATACAAGTATATTGCACAAGGTCGTTGCTCACTCACACATTATCCAGAGTTTTGCATGCTGCACTCTGAGACAGCTAAATCCCTTGGCGACTGGATATTCAAAGATATTCTTTGTCACTGGGGAGCACTGATGGACATTGTGTTGGACAATGGTGTGCCATATGTCAAAGCGCTAGATTATTTGGCACAGCGGTATCATATTTGACATATTCGTATTTCTGGTTACAATTCACATGCCAACGGCATAGTTGAGTGTCCACATTTTGATGTATGCCAGGGGTTGTTCAAGGCTGCAGATGGTGACCAGTCGAAATGGTCTCAGGTTGTGTACTCCATGTTTTGGGCTGACCGCATTACAATTCATAGGTGCATGGGATGTTCCCCTTATTTTGCAGTTACTGGCACACACCCTATACTACCCCTTGACATCACCGAAGCTACATATCTCGTTCCACCACCAGATTCTATTTTGTCTACCACCGATCTCATTTCTTGCAGGGTGATTGCACTCCAGAAGTGTCAAGAGCATCTCATGGAGTTATATTCCACAGTATTTGACATGTGATGGGAAGCTGCAGTCAGATTCGAGCATGAATTTGATGCGACTATCTGCAATTTCAACTTCCAGCACAGCGCCCTCATCCTCATCCATCATACTGCCATTGAAAAGGCGTTAAACTGCAAGATGCACCCTCGCTACCTTGGGCCCCTTGTCATGCTCTTGCATAATAGAGGTGGTGCCTATATACTCTGTGAGCTCAACGGTGCAGTTCTAGACAGGCCTATCACCGCATTTTGCATCATCCCCTATTTTGTGTGACAGGAGATTCTCTTGCCTCCCCTCAACGACCTCATTGACATCATGACAGATCACCTCCACCAACTGGAGTCTACTACATTAGATGACGTTGAGGAGCAAGTTGTCAACTGCGACTAGAAATGCGTCTCTTTATTTCCCTTTTTCTTTAATTCTTTTCTATACAGTTTTTCTCCCTTTTATGTGCTCACAAGTTTCTCACAAGTCCCTTTATTTTCACCCTCTTGCTTTATTTTGTAGGCTTCTAAAATGTACAAGGTGATGACAAAATCACACACACAGCATGTGTGGTGACCATCACTCCCACTCCTTTCCCTTGCCTTTCGACCCTGCTGCCTTCCAATGCATTGTGCTGTGCTCTGGGCTCTGCCACTCTTGCTCCATGAGTTGTGTGTGTATGATCTGGATTTCGGCCTCCAGCAGGTGCATGGACCGATCGATGGAGAGATGCTGCAGCCCCAGCTTGGCATACCACATCTCATACCATTGAAGGACCCCCAGTTTGTGGCTTCTGTCACATCACTGTTTTGGTAGTCAAGTTGTGGTGGGGCCATTGGGAAGTCAATGCCCATGGATGTGCCCACCACTGGCAGGGACTCCTCAGACTCAGACCACATGCATGTGATGGAACAACTAGGTCTGGCTACCTCACTGCTACCTCACGTGAAGAGTGGTGTCGGGGACAGCGGTTCTGTGACCCAACCTGTGGATTAGTGTCCACGTCGTGCTGCACCAAGTAAGGGACTTACCTGCTATGACTGGCCAGTCTGGCCATTCCATGAATTCACAGTGTTGCTGCTGCTACACGCACCTCACATATTGCCCCACCCACTTGTACCACCTGCACTCGCTATTCAAGCGTTGGCAGTGGCCACAAGGCTTCTTCGCCTGTGAAGGTCAATCACACTGAAGAGAAGTTGTAGGGAAGGCATGTACCTGCTGCATTGGCCCCACATCCATCTGCTTCTACCCTTGCCACTTTGCTGTGCCAGTGACTGTCTTCAGGGTCATCATGCCCACGCATGCATGTTTTTGTTGGCATGGTGTCATGTCCTTGTCTGTGTCTTCCACACCACATTTTGAGGCCATCGATGTCATCAAGCTGGTCAGGTCTGCCATGTCTTCCCGTGCCCCATCCTCCTCCTCAACACCCTCCCCATCATCAATGTCCTCATTGTCAGCATTGTTGATGTTGATCGGCTCTGGAGGTGTGGGTTGTTTGCCTTTGGCTGCTCATTGGGCCACTGCATGCACCTTGATGCCTGACTCTCATATCCATGCCCACCTGTACTGTGATGGAGGCAGCATGACCTTGGGCTTCTGCCTGCATGTTCTGGCTCCTGCCTGTGATGCCACCCATTCAACCTGCGGTGCCATCGAGTGTTCCTTGGCCATGCATGGCACATCCTCTGTCACCACCCATTCCCCCTCCTCCTGTGATGCTGGCTCCACGCCCTCCTGCATAGTGCACTCTGCCTGGGCATGTTCCTTGGACTTGTGCTCTGCCTGCTCCTGTGCCTCATGCTCCATGTGTTCCTGAGCCTTGTGCTCTGCCTGCTCCTGCACCTCCCACTCCATGCATTCTCGTGCCTCGTGCTCTGCTTGCTCCCGCACCTCCTGCTCTGCCTGTTGTCATGCTTCACACTCCTCACACTCTCATTCAGTGGTGGCCTTGAGTTCCAGCTCATGCTCAAGTACCTCATTGGCCTGCCTGGCCCACTCTGCAAGCTGTGCTGGCAGCAGGAAGTCGCATGCCCAGCTCTCCCAGCTGGCTTCGGCAACAGGTGCCAGGATGCTGCGCATGCCTTCTACAAGAAAGGCAGTGTCAGCTTCTGAGCCCCTGCACTGCTGGTGTTGCCCCTGTGCATCACTGATGAGTCTCATGTGTTCATGTGCCCATCTGTGTCTACATTACATACCAAGAGGCACCCTGCACCCACTGTCCATGATCAATATGCCTCCTCAGACAGCCCTTCACCCTGTGGCCACTCGTTCAGTGTCATATGCATGCATGCTCGCAAATGCAAAAGCATGTGGTCGGAGGTGGAGGCGGTGATGGATGGGCAGCAGCTGAAGGAGATGGTGTTGATGAAGCTTATCAATGGTGGCCACTTCCATCACACTCTTCGGTTTAGGGCAGGAGTAGCTGTGCCTTCACACTTGCTGCGTGTCTTTTCGTCCTCCTTCCATGTTGTGTTTTTTGCTCCCTTTCATGTTTACTATTTTCCTTTTCTTTTCTTGCTCTCTCCCTAGACTTTAAACAAAAAAACAAAAAAACAAAAAAAAAACCGACTCAGTTCTCCTCATCCTTTGCACCCTTTTACTCTCTACCACTGTATTCCTGCTTTGTTTTGCCTTCCCCTCTTCCCTCTCTGGCTAGGACTTTCTTCTTGTTTCTTCTTGTGTTTTTCTCTCCTCCTTTCATCTCTCCTCTCAAAAAAAAAAAATATTGTCTACTCTCATCTCTTTTCTTACATCACTCTCATCTGCTCTTGTCCTTTTTTTTCTGTCTCTGTACCCCCTGCTCTAATTTGGCTGCTCATTCCTATTGCTGCACCCCAGTATCCCTCCTGTTTGCTCATTCATGTGTCGCATCTGCTCTCACCATTCCCCTGAGCCCCGTCCTCGCCCTGTCATGTTCTACCCCTTTTCTGATGTCAGCTCCCCACATTCATGCGTGGCTTATCCTGTACCACCCTGTCTGTGTTGTGCCTTGCTGTGCCTTAGGGAGCGTCTCTATACCCACCTATCCATGCATCGTCTGTGGAGAAGAGAGATTTTCCCTGGCCCACAATTTCACTTCCCCTCTCCATCCGAATCACAAGTGAAAAAGCACACCCAAACCTTCCCTCCACGTTACCACATTTGCAAAGAAATAGTGCGGTCTTTGTAGGTCACATCTATTTTGCATTGCCTTCATCTTTGCATTGCATCCAGTTGTGTTCTCCATTGCATTGCATCAATTCTCCATTTTGTTGTGTTCCCCTTATCTTGCCATATCACCTGTCTGTTACAGGAGTTGCTTTCCCTTCTGTCACCCTAATTGCATCGCACTATCGCCCTTAACTACTAAAACTCCCCTTTTCCTTGGTGTCTAGAGAATCTTATGACTCGTACCCTCCAGCATTGTTGTGGTTGTGGTTGATTTCTCCCTTCAGCCTGGCACAGCACATATCACCACTCAAGACTCTCCTATTCTCCGTCATCATCATTCCCCTTCCTCTTCTCCTAGCTCTTTATGTCACAGTGAAATGTTCCCTTTGCCCCTCATCGTCACCCCTCCTCCTGCTCTACCCACTTATGATTGTCATATTCATCAAAACACCAATCTCGCCAACCAATATCATCATACCTTCCATGCCCTCAATGGGCTCAATCTCTACAATGTTGATGTCATACAAATCATTGCCACCCACCTGGTTATGGGACATCCCATGACTCCTCATTTTTGTGACAAATGTTTCGATCGACGTCTGTCCCCCCCTCCTATTCCAGTCGCTCCTATTAACACCCAAATATTCCACGACCTACCTGTTGATTACTTTTACAATACTCTCACCCTCTTCTGCACCTCTCCCAACCCCACCATACCCATCCAAGACATTGATCTTGGAGAAAACCCTATCCACTACACCGGGAGATATGAGTATCCTATGGCAGAACCAACACCAGCTAATTGCAAAAACCCCATTCACCATGCATACATCACCAATGAATTCGCCCACATAATGGTAACCTTCCCTGTTAATATCTGTCTCGATTGTGCAACCTGGCTTCTGAATGATGCTGGAGTGATGGCAGACATAGATTGCTTCAGGGGTTGGTACCATTGTGTCAGAGCATTGGAAGCATTTCAGATGCATCTCACTCATCTATTATTGCAACAACGCTGGGGTTTAGGTGAGATATCTAATTGACTACTCAATGCTGATGCCAAAAACAGACTTTGTCCACATATGGCTCATGGTTATATCACACGACACCCCCCTTATCCATACCCACTCCCTTACCACCCATAGGAGAAGTAGCCAATTGGCTATGAGGAGGAGCTGCAAAACCATGACAAAAGAAGAAGGGACCCCTTATCTGTTGGAACTGTCACCAAATGGGCCATCAACATACAGATTGTATGGCAACTCCATTCTCTTGAGCATTGACCTCTACATGACAATTGTACCCATGCAATGAGAAGTATCTTTGTTGCCCAGAATGTCACAAATGGAATGATGAACATCTAAGAACAGCAGTTCAACCTAGCAGAAGAGGGGTATGGTGATGATGGGTATGCTGGAAATGATGCCAATGCTTACGATTGATAGAAGTTTACTCTTTCTGAGGCAAAAAGAGTGTAGCGAAGGGGTATTGTCAGGAGTTGAAGGCATGCACCATTATTTTCTTTCATTCTTTAGTATTCTCCATTGTTCCACTCCACATATGCACAATAGTGGAGTGATCAAGGGGCTGTAACCCCCCTCATTATGTCTATCTTTGTTTCATGATTATCAAACTGCAGCAGATACAGATACTATAAAACAGACTCATCATACATTGTAAAAAGGGTATCTTGACCTCTTTTTGTATATCTTGTCATTTGTCTTCTTGTCGCAATTGTAGTATTGCTCTTGCGTTCGTCTCAGAGGTCCCTGTTAAACTATTGATAGGTGTTTGGTTGCTCATGCATACTAAACCCTAACAGTACCTCCGGTCTTCTGGTTGTCGCATTGCGCATTGGATATCATTAATGTAATCATGCTGGGCAGCCCTCTTTTACACACTGTGGTGCCACCTTCTGTGATATGACCCGGGTATTGATGAGTTCTTTGGGCATCAGAGGTAAGGCTCTGTGATTACAGTAGTCTTAGTGCTATTGTAAAGGTTAGCACATGGTGACACTGCAGACCCTTAAAGACAGGATGGGGTTGCCAACACTAGGCAATCCACAGAGATGAACAAAGATAGAGAGCTTTTATTGGAGCTCAGAGTACCATATAGAAAGTGCAAGATATACAAGATATACAAGAGGTAAAGTGTAGGGTACATCAGTAAAATAAATGACCCTTATATAGTACAGTGGTTGAACACAATATATGAAATGGGTATTGGTGGTGCAAAGAAGTAGGAAGCATACAGAGAAGAGTAGACCTGATGGGCAGTCTAGATAGCAATTATAGTACAGATGAGAAGAGAGAAAAGGAAAAATTGTAACATTACCCCTGTCCTACCTGGTTTAGCCCTGAAAACCTTAGTTGTATGCATCTGTGTCATTCCTGTCGATCGGTGCTGTGGCAGGGTGAGGGGAAAATGCAACCACAACCACCACAGGGTCTGAGGGGTATGAGCTGTAAGATCCTCTGGACACCAGGTAACAGGGAGTTAGGGAAATAAAGTGATGTAATAATGTGACATGAGGTGGCAATGATAGGGAAATGGGGTGGAGTAAAGAGAAGATGTCAATAAGCACAAGAATGGAACAAAATGCAACACAGTAGACACAACAATAATGCAGATGTGGACACAACATGTGAGGCCAATGCTAGGTCAAACTGAACAATCAACAAAGACTAAAACAAATGAGGATAATTGCACTTTAAACTAGTGGATATCCCAGATGATCAGAACTGGGGAATATTGCTAGGAGTTGTATAGTATATATAGTACAGTACTCTAGGGCAGGCATATGAACTAGTAAAGGCTATGCAGTAGAGTTAATAACAATGACAATGAGCATCATGTGCATGCAACACCAGAAAACAACCATCAGTGACATCAGGTGATCACAGTGACATTAATGTGCTGCACATGACAATCATCTGCAGTCACATTAATCATGCATTTGCCAAGGTGTTGGATTATAGGACTGGGTTCAGCCAATGAGGTGCAGGACTGATAAGATGTATGGGCCAAGACATGGTCCATGGAGTCATGAGTCATGCAGTCAGCATTTGGCTCCACTGCATTTCAAATATCCCTATGATCAACCCTATGTTGTAAATTTTCTGTTTTGTTTTGTTGTGCTCCAGCCTTGGAGCTAGACTTGTATTTAGATGGCACATTGTCTGTCAGAAACAAATAGATTCCCCCTGCCCATGATTTGTCTCCCCTCTCCCATCTGAGTCTGATTGTGAAAAGTGTGTTCCACTCCTCCCTTGTGAGGCTGACACTGAGCCAAAGCTGAACAATTGAAGAAAGGATAGAAAAGAGGACAATCACACTTTAGCTAGTGGATATCCCAGATATATTAGCGTATAGTAAGAGAGGAGAGAAGAGAGTACTGTACCTAGCAGATATCCCAGATGATCAGAACTGGGGAATAAACTGCTAGGAGTTCTATGTATATATAGTACCCTAGAGCACGCACAGACCATGCAGTACAGTATAGGGCCAGAGAATGAGAAAGTAAAGTAATGATGTCATATCTAATAATAGAGGGGACACGTCAGTGCTGACTGAAGCTCCGCAGCAACTGTGGGAGTGATTGGTGAGATTCTGCAGCAGGTGTGAGAAGGATTGGTGAGCATGCGCAGTAAGTGTGAGAAAAGGAGTCATAACTAAAGATAGAACGGGCCGATCGGAGATCGGACGATATGCGCGTCATCGGCCGATAAAGATGAAGAGAAAGAGTACATGGCCGTGGGAATCGCTTCGATAGATCAGGAGCGATTGTAAGATCTATGATGATATAGACATAAGAAAATAGAGGAAAATGAAGAGAAAAATATGGAAAATAATAGTGGCCTGACATCCCTCTGTGTATCAAACAGTCAAGAAAGTGCACATATCTTGTAGGTCATGTTTATTATTGTGTTGCATCTACTACTGCATGGTCATTGTCATGATTATCATGTTGTGTCCATGTTGTATCTCCCTTTTTATTGCCCTGTTGCATCACAATATTGCATTTATTGCACTTAACTACTAACTTCTACTACTTTGGTGTCCAGAGGATCTTACAACCCACATCCCTCAGCAATTGCTGTGGTTGTGGTTGTAGTTTCTGCCATCACCATACTGCAGCACATATTAATGACCAATCAGAAAAAAGATGACTGATGTCTACAGCAGATGTGGGAAAGAATGGTGATACTCTGCAGCAAGTGTGAGAAGGCTGAGTGAGCATCTGCAGTAATAGTGAGAAAATGTGTCATAACTACTTCATAATTGGGCTGATTGGAGATCAGATGACAGGTGGATCATCAGCTGATAAAGACAAAAAGAGGAATACATGACCATGAGAATTGCCTTGATAGATCAGGAGTGATTGTAGAATCTGTAGTGATAGAGACATAAGAAAAATAGGAAAAATATAGAAAAGATAAAAGGTGGCCCAACACAACACAATGTAATGCAAATGCAGACATGGATGCAATGATAAGAGTGGCCTGTTGGACAGTCTTAGGGAGTGTTCAGTGTGGTACTCCTGGCAATGAGATGGTTGTAGCAGGCAACATAAATGTTCCTAGTGATGATGAAGATAGGGATCAATGATATGGTGATGAGGATGATACTGCTGATGACTAAATGAGGATCCAGGGTGATGAGTTTAGGATGTCTTAGTGACACTTAGTGACTTAGAGATCTTAGACTTGATTCTTAGGGTTTATGAAGTAAGATAAAGGCAAGCTTAGATCAAATGCAGTATAGGAGAATCCCTAGATTGTGAAGTTGACAAAACTGGGGTTTAAGACCACCAGGCTTTTGACTACTTATACAAAATGAGGTATCCTAAAGATAGTACAAGCAGTTAAGGTTCACAGATCAATGATGATTGTGCAGCAATCTACAAGATCATGTTGTTGAACATTTTTGTCCACATTACTACTTCTCATTTGGCTTCCTTTCACACACTTCCCTTACTCCCACACACACTTACTACACTCCTCAGATCACTTACCACATGTCTGAACACTCTCACCCCACCCACTTCTCCTGGACAATGTGTGTCCTACCTCATAATAGTAGTCATTGTACTTTACATTATCAACTCCGCCTCAACCCTACTGCACTTCACTATATAAGATAGACACTCTACACTACAGCTCCTCAGACGTCTCTCTACTAGTCTGAGTGAGCACTTCCCTATCTAAACTCTTCTCTACCTCATCTCTTCCCTGCAGTGCACTCGAATCATGTTGCACTGCCCTACTGCATTTGCAATATCTTACTCTCTGCTGCAGATGCGTCTGCCCCTCACCCTCTGGCTATTAGCCACTTCATATATATTTGCAATGTCCTTCATCATAATGGTGGTAGTCTCCCAGATCCTGTGTGCACACATGTGACTGAGTTGTGTCCATAAACTACAAGTAAGTAGCCACAAGTGTGAGTGAAATGAAAGGTAAATAAAGACAAATAAAGATGACATAGGATGAGTCCTTGCTAATTGTATAGTGACAGTCCTTAGCAAGTAAATGTAAATAAATGAAGAAAGATAAAAAAGATATAAGATGCCTTATAGTACTTGGAGTAAAACTCACAGCTTGGTATATAAATACTATAGTACTATAAGGAAAAGAGATGGAGTCCTTACTATAAGAGTTGGAGCTAAGCTCACAGCTGTAGTTAATACTATGCTCTAATAGTAAGTAAGATAAAAAAGGAGAGAAAGAGAAAAAGAAAAGGAAAAAGAAACCATTACAAGGTGCCTAAGCAAGTGCCTCATAACAGTAGGTACTCTTATCTCTGCACTCCTCTTTGTCTCTTTTGACATACCTGTCTTGCATAGCACTTTCTCTCTTCTCTCTCTCCTCTGCATACCTGCCTGTACACACTCATCTTTCTATCAGATGTCTTGCCTTTGGATGACAGTCCTTTGGCTTCTTCCTCTCTTCTTCATGTGGCTTCAAACCTACCAATACATGGTTATGGTCTACCTGCTGTTTGTGACCTTGCCCCTGTTTCAACAACAAGGTGCCTAGGCAAGTGCCTTGTAACACCAGCACCCTTCTCCACCCCCTATCCCAATTCCTTGAGTTGTAGCCTCTATCTTTCATGACCTCCCCAAGGACTACTTCTTCAACACACTATGTCTTATGCAAACTTCTCTTGATCCCACCATCCCTATCCCTGACATTGATCTTGGAGACAACCCCATTCAATATTCAGGATGCCATGATTATCCAATGGCTCAATGAGTGGATCACTACTGTACCCAGCCCCTCCCTAACACCACAATATCAGATGAATTCTCTACCCCCATCATGACTCATCCATCCACTATTTGTTTAGATCACACTACTCACCATCTTGGTGATATCAGCATTTCTGCAGATCTCAATCACCATCACACATGGATCCATTGCATCACAGCATTACATGCATTCCAACACCACCTTGATCTTATTTGTAACCAACAATGTTGGGAACTCAGAGAAAGTTTTAATAGGTTGATTAATGCAGAAGCTGAAGATCACCTATGACCATATCTAGCAGAAGGTTACATCTATTGAAATACAAGCACTGCACAGACAAAGAAGATCTTGCAAACATGCTAAGTGTGTGTTTCTGTACATACACTGCATTTAAGTATCTACTAAATATCAAATTGTAGGCTCAGCCTATGGCAAAAATCACAAGGATAGGGAAAATCATGAGGATAGGGAAATCACAAGGATGGGGAGTGAATGGAGTGAACATAACAGCCCAGAATACTGTGAAAGCAGGAAAGAACAGGACAGGATGATTGCAGAGATGAAGAGGACCACTAGGTCCAAGACAGAGATGGAGCCCCACATGCTGGGGAAAGTGACATACAATGATGAAGAGTACCTAGTAGAGGAAGAGGGAGTGTTTGCACAGGCTTGGGCAGGCAATGAGCAACAATATAATTGAGAGCATAGTGGAGATCATATCCCCAAAAGGGAGAGAAGTGAGCAGTAAGCCTGCAGCAGTAAAGTATGCATGGACACAGCATGTGCCATATGCAATAAGCAGAGAGCTGCAGGGAGTATGAGAGTGGGCAAAGATGGGGAGAAGTAAAGTACTTACTCAGACATAGTGGAGAGATGTCTGAGTAGTTGTGGTGTAGTTGTCCATCTTATATAGTAAAGTGTAGGTAGAGTTGAGGCGGAGTAGATAAGTAAAGTACAACAGCTACCTAAGTGGGAGGGACATGTGTTGTCCTGGAAATGTGAGTGGAGTGGGTGGTGCTTGGACTTGTAGGAAGTCCAACGAGTAGAAGCAGCATGTATGTACGTAGGTGCAGTGGAGTGGATGCCGAACAAAATGGTGCTGTATGCACTGACTGTTCAGCAGGGAGCACCAGACATGAGGGCATAGACAGATAAGAAGAAGCTAAGGACAAGAGGTAGGTATGTCAGAAGAAGAAGAAAGAGAGAGGGGATGATTACTCACCTCAGCCACTATAGTAGAAAGCTGAGGTGGTAAGATGAAGGGGCAAAGGAAGATATAGTAAGATGGAGATAGATGTTGGTTTTTTCATTACCTTATGATGCTGATCACACTGTTTACTTATTTAGTATACTTATCTCTATCTCATCTTATTGGTATTTCTTTTCTCTTTATGGTTTGAGCTCCTCTTAAACTCTATCTTGCTCTTACTATATCTTCTTTGCCTCATCATCTTCTCATCTCAGCACCTCTGCTTGTTGCTGAGGTGAGTATCTCTTCTCCTCTCTCAACCCTCCTCTGACTTACCTGCTCTATACAGCTCTCTCTTTCCCTGTGTACCCTCTACCATCTGGTACACCTCTTCTCTCATCTTACAGCTATCTCTTCAGCTATCCCTCTAGGCCTCTGGACTGTTGTCCTCTTGGCTCATTTATCTCCACCTGGGCTAACAAGCCTATCTCTACACTGTGATGTTCAATCTGCTGTTTGCCACTTCACCCATGTTTCAATATGAACAACTTTGGGGAGGAGTAGGAGAAAGGAGACACAGCCAACAACATAACCCTATCCCCATCATCTGCTGGAACTGTCACAAAAAGGGTCATTGATCTCATGAATACCCACACTCCCCAATGTAATTCAACCATACTATATATGACACCCACCACCACTGTTGCCCTCATTCTGGACCCCATACATCTTGCTGTCTTTATTGTCCAGAATGCTCTCAGACTGAAGACTGTTAAAATGAGCAGGCTGTGTGTGCATGCAGCAGGCAACTATAAAATGATCAGATGTATGTGGGGTGTGATGATGATGGCATCTAGGCTGTGACTAGAGGAAATAGAGTTATGAGGTAGCTCTTAACATGCAGTATGTTCACACAGTGGTTGCCCAAGGCTGGTCACTCCACTCAAGGAGGACAGAAAGGATTTGGTGGGTAAAGTGTGGGCAATAGCCCTAGAAGGAGGAAAGCCAACATCAAGATTGTGAAATATATGTAAACAAAGAGTGTAGGCCAATCCATGATGAGGGGAGTTGGTAGAAGACCAACTAAGTATCAATGTCCCTATGACAGTACCTATATACTTTATGGACCAGCACACAGACCATGCTGATGTAAAGTAAGTGTGGGGCATGGGTATTGGTGCAAAGAGCATTGCATGTCAACAGTAGCCAACCAGCATGATATAAAGGACTGTCTCCATCATAGGGGACAGTTAGAGGACAGAAAAGAGAGTAAAGACTGGACGATGCAGGACCCAGAGGGAAGGATAGTAGAGATGTCCACTTGATTCTACAAGATGTTGCAAGACATCCTTGTGTACATGAAAGAGCTGCACACAGACCAGCTGACTAAAAGAATGTGGGGCACAGGTGTCAGAGTGAGAGAACAGCACTCATGAGAAAAACAACAAAGACCACCTTATTATGTGTCACTGGGGGCATAAACAAGCATGTGTGATGGAGAGTGATGGGGAGTTGTGTTGAACTTTCTTGCACTCTATACTATACTCTGTACACACTCTCAGCCACAGCTACTTACATAGTCTGTGTGCCATCCTTACTTGTACTTATATCAGCCACCTTTGTCCTAGAATATTATTGACTCTAGTTGCACTTCTTCCCACCTGCATCCATGAGCACCAGTTTACTGGCTGTTCATCTCCTGTTCTTTTTGTGCATGTCTGCAGTCTCAAGCCTCATGACCATGAGAGCTTATCAAGTTGAGCAGTTATGATCATGATGGTGATGAGCATCATACATGTGTAGCAATGGAAACCAACCATCAGTGACATTGTTATGAGGCACTTGCCTAGGCACCTCATAACAGTTTATTTTTATTTTTATTTTTCTCTTTCTCTCCTTTCTTTATTATCTTACTCACTATTAGAGTGTAGTATTAATTACAGCTGTGAGCTTAGCTCCAACTCTTATAGTAAGGACTCCATCTCTTTTCCTTATAGTACTATAGTATTTACATACTAAGCTGTGAGTTTTACTCCCAGTACTATAAGGCATCTTATTGTAACCCTTCAGATTACTCATTACACACATGACACATGTCCAATCCTTCCCTCCCACATACATCATTGCCACCTATGTCAGATCTCTCCTTTATCACATGTTTCTGAGACTCATCATGAGGTCATACCACCCACCACCTGCCTCATGCATTCCAAGCCCCACTGAACAGTACTTAAAGACTGACCTTATGACCCTAGACCCTAGTCTCTCCTTGTTCTGTCTTTCCTTCCTGTTCTCCACTCTCTAGACCATTGTCCTGTTTAGTTGCCTTCATCCAATCTCATTGCCTTCCCCTTTGAGTGTTCCACATGCAAGCACACTTCCACTTATCTCTTTTTTATCTTTCTTCATTTATTTATTTACATTTACTTGCCAAGGACTATCACTATACAATTAGCAAGGACTCATCCTATCTTTTCTTTATTTGTCTTTATTTTCCTTTCATTTCACTTGTGCTTGTGGCTACTTACTTGTAGTTTACTATGAGATGTGTCCTTCCATTTGACAATTGTAGCAGATCACTGTCTTTCTTCCTTGTCTCAACCTGTCCACATCCATAGGCACTACATCATTGCTGGCTTTGTGTGGTGTTGTAGTGGTAGTAGGAGTGCTGGCATATTGCCTAGGGGTCCATTTTGTTCCCCTTTGTTGCATGAGTTGTTTATACTCCCTCATGTATTTATCCATCCACTGTGGCAATTCTTGCCATTTGAGATAGGTGGTTGGAGGTGGGTCAATATTGCACACTTGTGAAAAGAGATCTCCATTGAGTTTTCGGTGGTAGCAATCAATGAGTGCATGTTCATCATATAGTGTTTTTGCTGCCATTGAGAGGAATTCTGTGGTATATTCTTCACAAGACCCCATTCCCATCCTTATTTTGTGTAGTGCCTGTTGGGCCATTTGTACTTCATCAGGATCACCAGATTTCTTGCATATTTTGGTGTTGAAATTGAACCATGTGGTAAAAGGAGCAGGGTGGAGTGGATTGAGGGGGTTAGCCTCATGTAATTGTTGCTTTGTGACTTATAAGTTTCTCTAGGCTTCTGCTGCTGCTCCTATCATGTAAGATAATGCATAGGTAATCCTGTCACTGTCAGACCACATTTTGTTTGCTGCAAAGACCAACAATAATTCTTGGATAAATGAGTCAAGTTTGTTGCACTTCCCTGAGAATGGAGTAGGTGATGAAACTTTGACACAATGTGTTGCAAAAATGTGGCCCCCTTGGGTGATGTTTTGGCTAGAGGTATTGGCCAGAGTAGGGCACTGGGCTTGTTGGTTTGTCAAAATTCCAGTTAGCTTTGCTAAGTTGCCAACTATTTCTGACAGTGAGTTGCCTATTTTGGAGAATTTGTAGATTCTGGTCTTTTTGCAACTGAGTTTGCATTGCTAAGTCCATCCTCATGATCTCCAACATATCCTCCATCTCTGTCACTCTCAAATGAAGAGGCTCCATTTCCAATTGTTGATTTCTCACTTGTCTTGTCTTGCCATCTCCTGAACTGTCATCTTGGACCATTGGTGCAGGTTCACAAGGATCCCATATTCTGCTGGTTCCTTAGTGACTCATTCCCTCCCTCTGAAGACAAAGGCTTGAGGGAATGAATTATAATGGGAGCTGGTATGCTCATGGTACTGAGAAAATAGTTGCCACAGAAATTCTTCAGGATGGTCATTGTAGCAGGGATTGTGGAGTTGGAAGAACCAGACGGCTTATTGCCTTTTGTACCAATATGCAATGCCATAGTGATGTTTGAGCATGGCAGAAGTGTTGGGGCAAGTTGGAGATGGTAATAGAGAATTTAGTCTGGGATATGACTTGCCTGACCTCATTCTCTTTTCTGAGTGGAGTATTCTCAGAATGGTGAAAGATAAAAATGTGTGAAGTGAAAACTCTTTATACCTTTTTAAAGGGTACAAGCCTTTCAAACATGTAGTGGAAAGATGGGAAGTATAGTACTAGTTCTAGGTGCTACAAGTACTACAAAAGTGATCTTGTTATAATAAAATTAAATGTAACCATGGTCCAAGTGGTTGTCAGGGGTTCTTTGGTGCTCCACTAAGTGGTAAGACACCCTGAACTGCTTGCTGAGGTAATGTATGGCCCAGCAATGCAGTTGACTACAAAAAATTGGAACTGTATAACAATTACAATGCTCTCTTGAGCAAGGAGGGAGGCGAATGATGGTTTTGAAGGTGGTGAGAGGAAGGAGGAGTATGGATGATTATGTGAGGTTGTGAAGGGAGCAGAGCTTAGTACAATTGTGAGGCTGATGCTAGGCAGTGAGGTCACACTGTTGATTTTTACCTATCTTAGGATGCTGGACATACTTACATATCCTTATTTCTTTTCTCATTATGGTTCAGGCTCCTCCCCAACTCTATCTTGCCTTTACCATATCTTCTTTACCTCATCATCATCTTGCCTCAGCACTTCTGCATGTTACTGAGGTGAGTATCTCTTCTCTCTTGGCCCTCTTCTGACATACCTGCTCTATGCAGCACTCTTCTTCTTCTGTGTACTTCCCATTCTGTCATACACCTCATCTTTGATTTCTCAGTCATGTATGACATCTGGACTCTGGTCCTCTTCTTACTTTAACTACATCTTGGCCTATAAGGCCACCTCTGTCTCCAAATGGTTTATTTACCATTTGCAATGCTACCCATTGTTCAATACATACGATGATACAAGGAGGAGAAAGGAATTGATGATAGCACAAGAGACTAACACACTGTGTAGCAGATATCTCAGATGTACTAAGCTAAAGAATACATGTTATAGAGGTACAGTATATATAGTAAAGTCCTATGTGCATGAACCATGTGATGTCACCATAGGGCAGGCATAATAAATGTCAAGTGCAGTAGTATTGTACAGCATCAGTAAGAATGCACAGCATTCCTGAGAGAATGAATCATAGTATAGTAGTAAGCAGGCCAATTAGTAATCATGAACATGTAGTAGATCAGACCATTTTCCATGATAAGATGAGGTAAGATTTGAGTTAAATCAGATCAGTAGATCAATAGATATAATCAAATATTTGAGAGATATGCATGTAGAATGAAGAGAAAAATAGTAACAAATGTGAGAAAATTAGAGCATCCTGACAGAAACATTCCCTGGACACTCTGCCTAACCTTGGATATCCACTTTCTTGTATTGCTAAAGAATATGTTATAGTTTATTAAGAACAGAACTCACAAAGGTTAACATTGTGTGATAACCAACATTCAATGTTATTATGTGCATGCAAAAAAAAGTACTGAGGGGAGGAAAACATGGACATATGTTATATTCAAACACACATCACACCATGAAACAATGCACCATGCATGCCAGTGCAGCTTCCCAGGCACAAACATGGCATCAAGTGCCTTGAGCACAGTGTGTGCATAAATCCAGTGTTGAGCACCTCATGCAGTGTGCAAATACACAAACTGAATGCCTGCACACACTTCAGACAGGATGTCATGCATGACAACTCTGTGAGCCATCAAATTGAGATAACTCAAAATTAAAGCCAAAGCAATCCAGTGTGATGTGTTCACTATTGTTGGTACATCCATGGTATGGTATTGTGCCAGCTGTCATGGTTACTGGGATAAAAGTATGACCTAGAGTTTGTAAGTCTGCATGATGTAACATTTTCAGGGATAGCATGACAGACACACCATTTCTGTACAATGTGTTTGGCATGCACTGTTAACACCATTGAAGACAAAATGACCTAAACACAGCATCAAGCACCACACACATGGTGCACAACCCAATCAACACCAGTGAGCCTGCGCACAGCATGATCTGTGCACACCCCATCAATACCATCTGCTGGATGGAGAGAAGGAAGAGAACACACCTTGGTCAGCAATGGCTAGTTAACCATCTTCCAACAATATGTCAGAACAAAAACTTGCTTTCTGTGTGGAAAAGTCCAGGGTGCTCACTCTGGGAATTTTCTCATGCACTGGTCTCTGGCCACATGACACTCCTGTTGATTGTCATCACACTGGACACCAGCACATACCACTGCAGGAGGTCAGTGCTAAGAGCAGCCTATTGGATGGTCTTATGGAAGGGTGCTTCAGATGCTCCCGGTAATGATGATGTGTATGATGATACATCAAATAATGATGAGAGGGATTGACAAAATTATAACTAGGATGATCACACTCAGGATGATTCAAGGCTCCAGTGTGGCTAAGTTTGAATGATGTCTGATAGATGTTGCTTAGAGATATAGAGAGATCTTAGGCTTAGTTCTTTGGATAGAGGGTTTTCTTAGGTTCTTGAACTTATATCAAGTGCAGTGATAGGAGTATTCCCTAGATTGCAAAGTTGATAAGACTGGGGTTTAAGACTGCCAGTCTTGCCACTACTTATATAAAAGAGGGTGTCCTAAGTATTGCATAAATGGGTAAAGTTCATTAATCAATAATAGTTGCACAGCAATTATCAATATCATGTGAAATAAATATAAGAAGAATAAAAGAAGAACACTTTATGGTACTTTGGAGTTTAACTCACAGTCTGGTAAGTAAATACTATAGTATTATAAAGGTAAAATGATGAAGTCCTTATTATAAGTTGGAGTTAAACTCACAGCTGTAGTAGACACTATGCTTATAGTAACATAAGAACAAAGGAAAAAGATATGAAAAAGAAAATGTGTCCAATATGAGGTGCCAAAGAAAGTGCCTTATAACAGCCAGTACTTTTCTGAATGTGGAGCAGACAACATGGCTCACATAGTACTCATTGCACATGTGTGTGCACTACCTCAAGGAGTGTGCCTGGCACCCACTGCTTTTCATGCTGTTTGTGGTTCTGGGGCCAGGGTTGGGATTAGGGAGAAAGTGGGGGAAAGGACAATGGCATCATATGCATACTTTGAACACAGAGGCAGCAAGCTGAGGCTAGATGGAGGCTAGTGAGAAATTGCATGCACACCTGAGCACTGGTGGTCACAGGCATATCTTAGTTGCACACTTGATGTGACTGAGGCAGTGGTGCCAGGTCTGTATGTCAGTGGTATACATACTTGTGCATGCAACAAAGGTAGAAGGATCATTGGAGGTGTTGATGCCCTCAGACAGGAATGATGTGACATGTGTGATGTGCACAGTATTGGGTGTGTGTGTGCATGTGTTGAGGATGTAGAGGTTATCCTTGAGATGGCCAATGCATGAGAGTATGTAATCTGTTGAATGCAGGTCATGTGTGGGAGGAGGATACAATTGTTCCTTATCTGTTTGTAGTTGTAACCATCACTACTTATAGTAAGTATGTGCATATGTACTGGTGTATGTGTGTGTGTAGTATAGAAAACAAAAAGGGAAGGAGATGTTAGTAATGTGATTATACCACATGTATCCCCATTGAATTGGACATGTGTGCCATGCTTCATGAGTGCAGAGACTGATAGGAAGTTGCTGTGGAGCTCAGGGACAAAGAGTGTATCCTACAGGACAGTCTGGTTCCACTTCTTGTTGGCAAGCATCTTCATGTAGATGTTGCTAAGAGTGGCCTATTGGACAGTCTTAGGGAAGGTTTGTGATAACTATACCCCTGGTAACAATGTAGTTGTTGTGCACCTGGCAAGCATAGTAAATGTGTTACAAGGCACTTGCCTAGGCACCTCATAATGGTTTTCCTTTTCTCTTTCTTTTTCTTTTTTTATCTTACTTACAGGTAAAGTGTAGTATTATTACTACAAGTGTGAACTTAGCTCCACTGTACTTGGTAAGGACTCTATCTTTCCTTTCCTTTATAGTACTATGGTATTCATTACTGAGTTGTGAGTTTTACTCCAAGTACTATAAAGCTTTTCTTTTTATCTTTATTTATTCACATTTACTTGCTATGGACTATTACAATACAATTAGCAAGGACTCATCTTATCTCATCTCTATTTGTCTTTGTTTATTTCTAGTTCATTTCGTGCTTGTGGCTGAGCCACTACTTACTCACAGACACATTTTTAGTCACATGACAATGTTGATTGCTGTGTATTACTGTGCAATCATCATTGATCTGTGAACTCTAGTTACTTATGCTATCTTTTGGACACTCAGTTTTGTATAAGTAGTTGACAGACTGGCAGTCTAAAACCCCAGTCTCGTCAACTTTGCAATCTAGGGATTCTCCTATACTGCACTTGATCTAAGCTTGCCACAATCTTGCTTCATCTTCTAAGAACTAAGTCTAAGATCTCTAAGTCACTCTAAGCATTGCTATGACATCCTAAACCTGTCACTCTGGATCCTCATTTAGTCATCAGTGGTATCATCCTCATCACTATCTCATTGATCCCACTCTTCATTGTCATCAGGAACATTTACTATGCTTACCAAGCACATACCAACTACCTTGTTACCAGGGGTGTAGTTATTGCAGACTTTCCCTAAGACTGTCCAATAGGCTGCTCTTAGCAAAATGGTCCTGATGACAATGAAGAGAGGGACCACCAAGATAGTGATGAGGATGATACTGCCAATGACTAAACAAGGATCCAGTGTGATGAGTTTAGGATGTCTTAGTGATGCTTAGTGACTTAGAGATATTAGACTTAGTTCTTAGAGGTTGAAGTGAGATAGAGGTGAGCTTAGATCAAGCACAGTGTAGGAGAATCCCTAGATTGTAAAGTTAACAAGACTGGTGTTTAAGACCACCAGGCCTGTCCCTACTTATACAGAATTGAGTGTCCTAAAGATAGTACAAGTCATAAGGTTCACTGATCAACAATGATTGCACAGCAATCAACAAAGTCATGTGACCTGAGATGCATCCATAGTAAGCTAAAGTAAAGTAGCCACAAGTGCAAAGTGAACAAGAGATAGACAAAGATAAACAAAAGGTGAGATAAGGTGAGTCCTTGCTAATTGTATAGTAATAGTCCTTAGCAAGTAAATATGAATGAATAAATAAATAAAGATAACAGAAATGAGACACCTTATAGTACTTAGAGGTAACCTCTGCTGCAGTAAAACTACAGTACTATAAGGGTGAAATGATAGAGTCCTTACTATAGATATACAGTCTATAGTAAGTAAGATAAAAAGAAAAAGAAAAAGAAAAAACAAATTTGTTACAAGGTGCTTAGGCAAGTGCCTTGTAACAGATGTTGCCAGCACCCTCAGCAAGAACATAGCTGTTATCACCTAGCCAGACTTTGCATGGCATTGCAAATAGGTGGTAGAGGTAGAACCAGTTACAGTTGGAGCTCATGTGGCAACTGGTGCCAGAGTTGATGAGCCAGTGAGCTGTGAGGTCATCATGTTGCATGAGTTTTTTTGGCAACTTTGAAGAGATTGAATGATGTGTCACTGTTATCATCTTTGTTGCACATTTGAGCACATAGCACTGTGCTGTTGGTAGCAATGTGCACTGTTGCAGTGCATGCAAAATCCTGTTTCCTTGTGCTTTGCCTGGTGCTCCTCCTGTGACATTGCAGGTCCTTTGCCCTTCTGCTTGCCTCTGAAGCATGCTGCAAATGCACCTGTGGAATCCATGGCACAATGTTGGCATTGCTCCTTGAGTGTGACTTGCAAGCAAATGTTCTCAATCATGAGATCAGTTGTCTTCATGGCAGTGAGGATTGTTTTAAGCATGTTGTAGGATGGAGGGAGCAAGATGATGATGGTGACAGCAATGGGTTTTTGTCAAGTTGCTGCCCAAGTGAGGAGAGAGTATGAGCAGTGCACACCATCACATTAATTTGCAGTTCAAGGGGTGAGTCTGTGAAAATAGGAGTATGAACACAACCAGTAGAAAGAAGATGTCTAGACTGAATTTAGCCTTTGGGGTCATAGAGGAAAGATGTGGCACTAAGGCCAGATATTGGAGAGTAATACCCATGGAGGGCATACAACAGATGATAAGCTAGAGTAGATGAAGACAATGACAGAGTAGATAAAGATGGTCACAACACAGAATCTTTGCTGGAGGTATAAGACAATGAAGAGAGAGAAGATATAGTGTAAGTAAGATAGAGTTTGGATGGAGCTACAGTGTGTAGACCAACCAAAAGAGGTAAGATAAGAAATAATCAGAAGAGAGAAGAATAAGATGTAAATATGTAGATAAGATGAGATATGGATAAGATAGGATGAATGATAAGATAAGATGAGGGGATAATATCAGATGGAGATAAGATAAGATGGGGAGATGAGATCAGATAAAGATCAGATGAAGACAAGATGGGGTAAGGGCACAGTTAGCATTGTGCAGTGAATAACAAATTCAACAGAGTCATCAGAAAGAGTGCTGTGGAATAGCTCACTGATCAAGTAGGCTATTCTCTGCTCCCCTTTCCCTTTGTAGCATGTCATCAACTTCTCCCAGGCATCTTTAGCTGTTTGTGTATAGCATGGTGTTGAAATATGAGAATGTCCATGCAGGTTTGGGCAGGCAAGGACAAAGATGTTATAGAATATAAGCAGCAAGTAGAGAACCCCAATATAGCAGATAACATCTGCAGTGATAGAGACAAGAGATGTGAACACAGTATGGTGACACAATGTAGTGGAGAGTCAGACAGTATGAAGGATATCTTAGTAAGAGTTACATGTTGGATTTTCCACCACTGAGCAGTTCCTTATTATATATCTCTATCTATACCCTTATCCTTCCATCTACCTCATCTATATCTCATCATATTTTTCACATCTCATCTTATCTCATCTGACTCTGCTCTATCTTCTCGATCTGCAGCTATGCTCTTATGTCTACCTCTCTTATGGCCATGCTCTTGTCTTACTGCATTAGGCAGCATCTTTGTCTTACTCCTTGGAGCAGAGCTATAACTTTATAGCTTCGTCCCTATATCTACTTTTTCCCCCATTGTCTGACTCCTCTCTCTAAGTCTTTCTATATGATGGAAAGCACTCTCTGTCTAGTCTGCACCCTCATGTCTGGCATCTTCCCCTTCCTATCCTCTCTCTTCTCCCTTGTCTCCTGTCTCCCATCAATACAATCAATCCTTGCTGTTGTCATTGCTGTGTCCTCTGCCTACTCACTCCTGGTTTCACATTACAGACCTGCAGCAATAGAGATGAGAGATGTGAACACAATATGGTGACACAATGTAGTGGAGAGCTGCAGGGATGTGAGAGGTGTAGAATAAGATGGGGAAGTGTGGTACTCACTCAGACAGTATGAAGGACATCTGAGGAGATATGTGTAAAGAGACCATCTTATATAGTAGCTACAAGTAGAGTTTGTAGTGGAGTGTAAGTGAGGGAATACAAGAGTTCCCATAAGTGGGAGGATGTGCATCATCCTGGAGTAATGAGTGGTGTGTGAGTGTACATGGATGGAAGTGGGTGGTCTGTGGAGATGCAGTATGTGAAGGTAAACATGTAAATGTAAAGACTATGTGGAACAAGTGAAAGTGTGTGGAGGCATGCCAAACAAACAAAATGATATAGTGTGTATGTGAATATTCGACAGAGAAATCATGGAACCATGTTCAAGTTGAAGTGTCACAGCATTTTCTATTCATGTCTACATGACAGGTGTCATTTTCTCTATATGTTTCATCCACCCCATTCTATACTGTTCACTGTATACACAACTCACATGTGATTCTATTTTTTGTACACACAGGTCTGGGCAGGCAACAAGCAGCAATGCAATTGATAGTGTCAGGACACATTTATTTCTTTTCATTTTATGATTTTTTTAATACTTATCGCTCAAGATTTACAAGAGATATCTTATGATCATTGATAGATCTTATCACGATTATATATAACTCATTCATAATTCATCATCAGCCCGATTACTATACATATATGACACATATTCTCACAGATGCTGCACATCCTTACTGATGCTGTGCAAGTCACTTATTGATTATTCACAGGAATGCTGTGCATTCCTTTATGATACACCTGCCCTATAGTACATACATGGTCTGTGCACAGGTTTCCTTTAGTATATATACTTCAGCTGTATCATAGTTACTCTTCAGCTGAATACATCTGGGATATCCATTTGCTTAAGCATGATCTCATCCCTCTTGTTAGCCCTTTCCCTCTCCTTTACATTGTGTGACCTTGCTGGCAAATGTCAGCCTCACAGATAGTAGATAGGAAAGAACATCCCCAAATAGGGAGAGAGTGTTACGAGGCACTTGCTTTGGCACCTCATAACGCGTTTCTTTTTTTCTTCTTTCTTTTTTTATTTTACTTACTAGTAAAGTGTAGTATTATTACTACAAGTGTGAGCTTAGCTCCACTTTACTTAGTAAGGACTCTCTTTTTCTTTGTCTTTTATAGTATTTTAGTATTTACATACTTAAGTGTGAGCATAGCTCCAGATACTATATTAGACTTATCTTTTCTCTTTTATCTTTCTTTTATTTATTATAACATTTACTTGCTAAGGACTATTACTATACAATTAGCAAGGACTCTCCTTTCTCGTCCTTATTTACCTTTGTTTATCTCATGTTCAATTTGCGCTTGTGGCTGAGCCACTTATATCACATGGATGCGTACTTACTGCGCAATACTGCGCAACTTTACTATACTTAGATCTCCAGTTATGTATAAATAGTTGACAAACTGGTGGTCTTAAACCCCAGTCTTGTCAACTTCACAATCTAGGGATTCTCCTCACACTGCACTTGACCTAAGCTCGCTATAACCTCACTCATCTCTAAGAACTAAGTCTAAGAACTCTGAAAGTCACTAAGACATCTTACGCTAAGTCAAACTGGATCTTCGTATCATTATTGGTGGAATCATCCTCGTTACTATATCATTAATCCCACTCTTCATTGTCATCCAGAACCTCTATTACGTTCATCAAGCCAATATCCAAAACTTGGTTCCCAGGAGTAACATTTTAGATCTTCCCTAAGACCGTCCAATAGGCCGCTCTTAGCAGAGAGCAGCAAGCATAGCTACAGCAGTAAGAGTATATGTGGACACAGCTGCAGGGTAATGTGAGGAAGAGTAGAATAAGGTGGGAAGAAGGAGTACTCACTCAGACCAGTGGTAAGACATCTGAGGAAGTGGTATAGTCAGTGCCCATCTTATATAGTATGTACAGGTAGAGTTGAGGCAGAGAATGCAATGTAGAGTACAACAACTACCATGTAAGGAGGGACATGCATCATCCCGGAGTGTGTTGTATGTGCAGGCTCTGGGATGCAATGGGAACAATGATATAGATTAGCGATAGTAGGTAAGAGATCCCTAGCATGACTAGGGACACAGGCAGACACATTCTGCAGTGGAGTAAGTAGTAGTTGCAAGCACAGTAAGGGTGAGGCAACATGGTTCAAGTATGTCAGACTTGGTAGTAAGATGTCTAAGGAATAAGACAGACCTGCAGCAGAGTAAGTAGTAGTTGCAAGCACAGTAAGGGCAAGGCAACATGGTTCAAGTACACTGTAGGGATGGTGGTGAGAGAATGAAGAATAAGGTGGGGAGGAGTACTCACTCAGACTTGGTAGTAAGACATCTGAGGAGGTTGTAAAGTAAGAGTCCCATCTTATGTAGCATCCACAAGTAAGGTTAGAGCAGAGTGTATGTGAATAAGTACAAGGGCTACCATATGTAGAGGGGACGCGTGTCATCCAGAGTAAAGTGTGGAGTGGGATTGTATGTGGGTAGTCCAAGGAGTTAGAAGATGAGGTGGTGTGAAGTACATGTGTAGTGTGTTATGTGTGTTGTGAAGGGAAGCCAAATGAAGATATAGTAGTATGCACTAAAATAATCAACATGTGTGTGGTGTGTGAGTGGTTGGACATGCAAGTGGGTGAGTAGTCTGAGGAGTTAGAAGATGAGGTGATAAGGAGTACATATGTAGTATGTAAAGTGCATTTGTTGAGAGCATGATGAACAGTGTGGCAGTCACCTGAGGCTGAGGCACTCCATTCAAGGAGGCAAGAGGGAGAGGGTGCAATTATGTGGGGCAGAACACCCAGAAAGAGAGGTTACAACACTGACATAGTGCAGAATATAGTAAGAGGGAGTGAAGTGGCTAGTACAGTGAGGGAGAAGATGTAGAACTTGACTGAAGATCAGTGTCCCTAATTGTGTGCCTATATACATAAAGATGCAGCACACAGACCATGCTTATGTAACAGAGTGTGGGGCAGCAATTTGGTGAGGGAGTCCATGATGATGGCTGCAGAGGGCAGGTGGTGAAGCATGATGAGACTGTGCCAGATGCATTGCTGAATGTAATGAAACTTGATGGAGATATGCTTCATCCCCTTACCCACAATTGGGTTATTTACAAGATTGATGGACCCCTTGTTATTGCTGCACAGTGAAAGTGGGAGCAAGAGCAGCAGCTTGAGCTCACCTGTGAGGTTGTCATACCAGGTGGCTTGGACTGTGGCCTGGGACAGGGCAATGTGCTCTGCCTCCATTGAAGAGAGTGAGATGATCCGCTGCCATTTTGATGACCATGAGATGGCAGCACTGTGGAGGAAGAATACAAATGCACTGGTTGACCAATGATCAGCAAGCAAGGCAGCCCAGTCCAAGTCAGAGTGCATGGAGATGTCACCATCATGTGTGCCATCATATAACAGGCCAGGCAAAGCAGTGCCAGACAGATACTGAAGAATGTGCTTTGTGGCAGAGAGGTGCTTGGGCAAGGGATTTGCAGAGTACTGGGCAAGAGAGCTGATGGCAAATGCAATGTCAGGGTGGCTGACAATTGTGGCATACAGTAGGGAGCCAATGATTTGCTGGTACACAGAGTGGGCAGATGTGCTCATGACACCATTGACAGGTACAAGTGAGATGGATGGGGTCAGAGGGGTCACAACTGCATTACACCTGGCCATGCTGAAATGTGCAACAACACCTTTGACATACCAGGATTGGCAGAGGGAGAGCATGCAGCATGCATGATCTCAAGTCACTTCCAGGCCTAGGTAGTGGGTAGTCTTGCTGAGGTCTGTCATGTTGAATGTGAGGGAGAGGGCACACTTGAGTGCAGGAACCTCAGTGCAGTCACTGCCAAAGATGGTGATATTGTCGATGTAGAGGGTGAGGAAGAGGAAAGAGGCAGTGTTATGATGGATGTAGAGACCAGCATCAGAGGAGACACACTCCAGCAAGAGGTCAGTGAGGCATGCATTGACTTTGGCATTCCACTGCTGTGTGGCTTGCTTGAGTCCATACATGGACTTGTGAAGTCAGCATACCTTGTCAGCCAAGTTGGCATTTGTGAAGCCTTCGGGTTGCTGCATGTACAGCTCCTCTTTGATGTCACCATGAAGAAAGGCACTCTTGACATCCATAGAGTGGATTTCCCAATCATGGGCAGTGGCCATGGCAAACAGGTACCTGAGCAACTCAAATCAAGTGACAGGTGAGAATTCCTCATTGTAGTTGATTCTGTGGACTTGCTTGAAGCCTTTGGCCCCAAGCCATGTGCAGAAATGGCCATTGTTTTTCAGCTTGAAGACCCATTTGTTAGGTATGGCAGTGCATCTGGGGGGTAAGTCCACGAGTGACCAGGTTCCCATGCCTTCAAGCATCATGAGTACATACTGACAGGTGGTGTTCCAATCCTCAGCATCAGGCAATGCATGGGCTTCATGCAGAGTGAGAGGGTTGCCAGAGCTGCTGGTGGCTGTGAAGAGGGCCAAAGGTGAAGGACCAGTGCCAGGTGTGGCAAATTCATCATCACTGGATGATGAGTTGCACAGGATGTCAGTGTAAGTGTGTTCTCCATATGCACTTTTACCATACCAGATCAGGTGGCATGAAGTGTGTGCCAAGTGACATGGAGGTGGTGTTGGTGTGACAGGTCCCACAGACAATGGAGTGCCAGTTGGAGAAGATGGTGGTGGTGCCAGAGTGATGGGGCTCAGTGCTGTGAAGGTGGGTTCAGGTTCACCTGATAAAGCAGTGCACTGTGCCCTCCCATGACTGCCATCACCATCATACCCAGCATGAGGAATCACAATGCTGGGGGTGTGGTCAGAGAAACACATAGTGCATGTTCAAGTTGGTACAGGCAGCATGATGGAAGGCAGAGTGATGGGCAGGACAGGCCCATGCATGCAAGGAGGTGACACAGGCATCACCAGTGGTACAGGTGGTAGTGCCAGAGTGAGAGCAACCCCAGCAGGAGTATCCATGGCAGCAAAGGTAGAAGTGGCAGGTGAGATGGACATGACAGGGTCATCCGTGTCAGAATCTGAACTTGATTCTGACAGGTCATCACTGATGGGTGAGTGCAGAAGGCTCCTTGGAGCAGAGGGGCTGGCAGGCAGTGGCTGCAGGCACAATGGAAACATCAGTTCATTGAAGACAGCATTGTGAGATACAATGACCTGGTGCATTGTGCAGTTCCAGAATTGCCAGGCTTTGGAGCCTGTTTTGTACCCAATGAAGATCATTGGCACTGTGCAAGGGTCCAGCTTGGTGCAGTGCTCAGAGGGGGTACCAACACATGCAAGGCACCCAAAGGTGCAAAAGTAAGAGACATTGGAGGTCTGGCCATCATCCCAGAGCTGTTGAGGTGTGATCCAGTTGCAACCATGTTGTGGTGTCCTGTTGTCCATGTGGATCACAGTTTGAAAGGCATACTCCCAAAACCCTGTGGATACAGTGGAGCCATGCAGCAGAGACAGGGCAGAGTTGATGATGGTGTGATTCCACCATTCTGTGCACCCATTCTGTGCTGGGGAGTAGGGTGCTGTGAGTTGGTGGGTGGTCCCATTGCATTCCAGTATACCCTGTACTGTGGTATTCACATATTCACTGCCATGGTCACTGTGGAGAATTCTGACTTTCCATTCTGTGTGGGTTTGAGACCATGTGAGGAATGTAGTGAGGGCATGTGATAATCTGCCCTTGGATTTGAGAGGAAATGTGATGGCTGTGCCCATGAAGTTGTCAACAAAAGATGTGAAGTATAATGACCTTGGATTGATTTTGTCATCATAGGGCCAACCAAGTCACTATGCATGAGGTCTAGCAAGTGTGTGGCACATTTGGAGGACCAGTGGAAGGGGCAACACACCAGTTTTCCAGTGGCACATCCCATGCAGGGGCTTGCAACAACTGGTCCCTTGGCAACATCAAACCCATGTGTGACTTTGTTGTCTAGCAGCTTTTGTATTGTGTTGTGGGATGTGTGCATGAATTGATTGTGCCAAATGGCATATGTTGCTTTGATGGTAGATAGAGATGCGAGGTGAGATGAGGAGGTAATGCTGATATCTAACCAATAAGTTCCATTGTGTTTCATCCTGATGGTGAGTTCGACGTCAGCATTGTTTGAGACAATACATGAGTTTTTGGTGGAGACAACTCATAGATCCTTGGCTGTTAGCTGGGATATTGACATAAATCATCCTCTGGTGTCTGGGGCATATAGGACCCATTGTAGAGTTAGTTTTTGAGTGCAACCACAGATGTCTGTCATAGCCTCAACAATGCCAATGCCAAGATATGGAATACTAGAGTTATTACCCAGTTTAATGTGTCCAGAAATGGGGCACACAGAGCCAGGGACAAAGTCAGCAGGGTGAGGACTTATGTGGTCACTTGCACTGCTGTCCATCATCCAGAAGTTTCATGTGTCAAAGTAAAAAAAAGCAGGGGAGTCAGATCCCATGACATTTAGAGCTGCAGATATGTTGGGAGGAGGTACAGGAGGAGGTGTAGCAGTAGCAGTAGCAATGACAGATTTAGCAGTAGTAGTTCCCTTGCTCCTTTTCTTCTCTGGATGTAGTACCCAACAGTACTCATCTGTGTGACCTCCAGGACTGCAGTTTGAACAGGTGTATCTGTTCATGTGAGGACAGCTGTTTGAGGTGAAGCTGGAGGGAGTTGAAGTGGATGCAAATGATTTAGAAGGTGCCATAAAGCTGCACACACTGCACAGATGAGAGGAGTGAGTTAGCATTGCCTTCAAGATGATCAGATTCTTCCTTAATACATTTGTGAACAGTGTTGCTGTTGATTTTGTAAAGATCTGGTTGGTTGGCTAAGAATGCTGTGATGATGGTGCTCCAGGATTGGGGCAGACCCATGAGGAGAACGAGTGCCATGTCGTTGTTGGAGACTGTTTTGCCACTGTCTGCAAGCTTGATGTGCACAAGTTGTAGGTCTTCAAACAGTTTTGTGAAGGGCATGGTATCTGTGAATTTGAACTCTTGAAATGTATGGTGTGTGTGAAATGTCAACATTGCACCCTTTATCCCATACTCGGCTTTGAGGGTCCTCCAATTCTTGTAGGCTGGTTCTCCATTGTCAATGTGATGGTCAGTAGTGGGTCCAGCATAGAGGGCCATGTATGTATTGCATGAGGAGTCATCTTATTCGAATTTGTCACACTGAGCCTGGTTTAGTAGTGTGGTAGAGTAATGAGATTTTTCTAGTTTTGTGTCAGTAGCAGGTTCATTGATGATCCTTTCATAGTTGGAGGTCAGTGCTCCTTCATTGATAGCATACCCAATTTTTAGGACAATGAGGGTATTCTTCATGAGCAATGCCCAGCATTTGTAATTAGAACTGCCATCAAGAGGTGGGATAGTGACCTTGGGGAGATTGGCAGCATCGACAAGTTGAAACTGAGTGAGTACAACAAGGACCATGATGAGGTAAGTGATGCAAGTGAGGCTTGTTGACGCTTGACTGCTTACTAATGTACTCCTTCCTTTTTCATCCTGCTACTGTACACATACTTCAACTCACACATACATAGATACACACGTTCGACATCTACATAGACCATGGTCCGTGCTTCACAGTAGTTACTATAAGTAGACTGCAGTACCATGACATAAGAATAAGAACTATTCTAGTTCCTCTCTTGCACATGGCCTGTGCTCAACAGGTTATGGGCCCTGCCCGGGCCATCTGCATCTCCCTCATGCTCACTGCAGTACTCATTTCCACTCTACTCAACTCACATACATATCTCGTATTTGCACTACTCCTCTCACAACTCACAACTCCCTCCAACGCTGCATCCATCCCAAAGATCAACATCATCTTAGAAGGAGCAGAGAATTACAAACAATGGGCGAACATTGTTAAGTCTGCCCTCATCATTATGGGGATCTGGTATACAATCTCCAAAGCACCCATTACTCCTATCACCTCCACCGAAAACGTCGAAGGCAGCTTGCCCATCATCACTATCACAAACGCTGACCAGATCGAAACGTGGGAACATGACAATGACATCACCAAAGCAGTCATCTCTATGCACTGTGGTTCCCAACCTGCTGCCATGGTTGCTGGAGACTCCATGACAGCACGACGAGCCTGGGAAGGACTGAAGGAAGTGTATGGCAAACAAACTGTCATTGCCGCGTTTGTCGACTTCCAAGCCCTCTTCACTAGCAAGTTTGATATCAGTACTCCTCTTATGCCACAGATTGACGCACTCATCATTGCACAAGACCGCTTAGTTGCGTCAGGAGTTGAGGTCAGCGAGCAAAATATGTGTTTCCTGCTCTTACATGCTCTCCCTCCTTCATGGAGCTCCTTTTCTTCCACACTACTCACCTCCTCCTCCCTCGCCCACCTCGCAATCAGAAACATTTGTGGACGCATCCTAGACAAAGAAGCACACACTAAGCCCCGCTCAACTCTTGCCGCCTTTACAACCAACCACAACAACAATGGACACCACAATGGGTCTTTCTGCTCCCACTGCAAGTGCCACAACCACACGGTCGATACCTGTTGGGCTTTGCATGGCATGCCTGCAGATGTCAAGGCACGGTTGGATAAGTGGGAAAAAGAATGGAATAAGGGAATGGGGACCAATGTACCTAGTTCTGTAAACACTATGTCTGCCATGCCTTTCTCTGATAACATCGACGCTTGCTACTATGATGGGGGACTCTGGATGCTCGATTCTGGATGCACAGATCACATCTTGCCACACAAAGAAGACTTTGCTGTGTACTCAGGCACCCCACAACGATCAGTTGCGGTTGGCAATGGATCACTAATCCCCTGTCTTGGGCTTGGTACCTGCCTGCAGAGACACACACTGCCTGATGGCTCTGTTATTCGGCTGTCCCTTAGTGGGGTTCTGCACATCCCCAGTGCATCAAGTCGCTTCCTATCTGTCAGTAAACTTGACACACTTGGCTTTCGCATATCTTACTTTAACAATCACTGCGAAATCTCCAAGGATGGTTGCATTTTCAGCTCTGGGTATCTCAAGAATGGCACGTATTGGGTGGTCCTCTCTCCGACTTCCTCTCTCCATGCTGTGACTCATCCCACACTCTGTACCTGGCACAAATGGTTAGGTCACCTATCGGAACAAGTCATTCACCAAATCTCCCCGGCACAACTCACTGGCTTTTCCCTGTCGTCTCGCTCCTCCAATGTCTCTCCCTGCTCCAGGTGCCTCTTGGGGAAGTTTCTGCATCCCTCCTTCCACATTTCCTGTTCTTGAGCCATGTCCTGCCTTGGCCTCGTGCACTCCGACCTTGTTGGTCCTGTGGGTACAGCTTCCGTGGGCTCGCATTACCTGTACTTCACTACATTCCTCGACGACCACTCAGGGTTCGGCCTTGTGTACTTCCTACAACGCAAGGATCAGTTTTCGGATGTGCTCCGATTATACCTCGCTCACGTCCACACGCTTTTTGGTCACTGGCTGCTCGCCGTGCACACAGATCGAGGGGGGGAATACATTGCCGCTTCAGTTTCCGATCTTCTCCTTGACCGCGATATTGAGCACCAGCTCACCGTCCCCTACTCTCCTCAACAGAACAGTTGGGCTGAACGATGGAATCGTTCTATCCTCGACCACTCCCTTAGCCTCCTTCATCGTGCTGGTTTGTCTGTGGGATTCTGGGAATGTGCAGTTCGAACAGCTGTACACACCTATAATCTGTCGCCTACACACCGTCTGGGTTGGCACACTCCTCAGTTGTTCTGGCAACCTGCTGCCTTGCCCCCAGACATCTCGCATCTCTGTGTCTTCGGATGCAAGGCCTGGGTTGCATATCCTGCCCATCAGCGCACTAAACTGGGCACAAAATCTCATCTGCTCACTTTTATCAGGTATGAGGCTGGCACCAAAGGCTGGGTCTTCTGGGACAGATTGTCTGGCCATCATGTCATAAGTCGGGATGCAATCTTTGAGGAAGACGTCTTCCCGGCTCTTGTCACTGTCTCTGCTCCCACCATACTCGATGTCTTTCCCCCGCCTCTGCCACCGCCTCCTACCGACGACTCCAGTGACTCCAGTGACAACAGCGACTCCGACAATGACGATGACGATGACAGCGTCCCCAGCATTTCTGATGGCGGTGGCGCACCCACTGTAGGACGTCAGCCTATACCCCTTGTCGGACCCGACAATGCACCATGGCTGCCCACAGCTCCTTTGCTGCTTGGAGATCCTCCTGTGGGTTCTACCTCTGCTCCCACCCCCATCCCACTCAGCCCTGTCACTCCTCCTCATGGCCCGGCTCTTGTGTCACTGCCCCCATGCATTTGTGCGCGTCGTTCCCTTCGACGCGAGCACAACATTGGTCTGCCTGACTTGCCGCCTCTGGGTGGGACTTCTTCCACCTCACCTAGTCGCCCTGCTCTGCATGTCTGCATCGTTGATGAGTCTTACCCCATACCTCATCGCTCTCAATGTGTTACTAGGCGGCTGGCTCGTTTTTGTGATAGTGCCTATGGTCCTCAGGAGTTTGTCGACATTCTTGGTGAGGGGGGGCTTTCTGATGATGGTGACAACATTTTTGCAACACCCCGTGGCACACCTTTGCTGTCCACCATCCTCTCCCACCCTCTGTCATGTGACCCCTTGACCCTAAAACAAGCTCTATCAAGCCATGACACTGATGCATGGCAAGCAGCCTGTGAAGAAGAACTGTCTTCCCTCAATAAACTTCAGACCTGGTCGCTGGTTGACCCTCCACCAGGACACAACATTGTTGGAAACAAATGGGTCTTTAAACACAAAGCGGACGGACGGTACAAAGCTCACTTAGTCGCAAAAGGTTTTACACAGATCCATGGCATAGACTACAACAAAACCTTCTCCCCGGTTGCGAGGTTCAAGTCCTTACGCACTCTCCTTGTGATAGCTGCATTGGAAGACTGGGAAGTCCACTCCATGGACATCAAGTTGGCATTCCTCAATGGAGAACTAGATGAAGAAATATACATGGAACAACCCCAGGGCTTCGTCACTCCAGGCTCTGAAGGAAAGGTCTGTTGGCTTTCAAAGGCAATCTATGGTCTAAAGCAGGCATTGAGGCAATGGCACCACAAAATGCATGGGTCGCTGCTTGGTATGTCCTTCACCTGCACATACTCAGATTCTGGAATCTACATCTCCACGGCCTCTTCCAAACCACTCATCATCGTCCTCTATGTCAATGACATCACTATCCTTGGAGGATCCCTAACTGAAGTAGAAGTGTGCAAGAAGCAATTACAAGCACTCTTCCAGATGACCGACTTAGGGGAGATAAAGTCATACCTTGGCCTGCATGTCACTCGTGATAGAGATAACCACTCTCTACAGATCAATCAAGAAGCTTATATCAGTGACCTACTCGATCGGTTCCACCTAGAAGACTGCAACGCCACTGTCACACCACTACCCCCTGGCGTAACTCCCACAAAAGCAGATGCTGACTACACCACCAACCATTCACTTCGATCAGAGTATCAACAACTCATTGGTTCACTCTTATATGCTGCAATAGTATCGTGGCCAGACATCGCCTTTTCCGTTATGAAGCTCTCACAATTCCTCTCCAATCCTCTCCCATCACATCTTGTCCTGGCACGTCACATCCTTCGCCATCTCAAAGGCACCATTCATTACCATCTATGCTATGGTGGTAAAAGCAATGATAGCATCGTTGGATACTCTGATTCTGACTGGGCAGCAGACAAAGACGATTGGAAGTCTGTAGGAGCATATGTCTTCCTGCTGGGAGGAGGAGCTGTTGCATGGTCGTCGAGGAAGCAACACACTGTATCCCTTTCCTCCACCAAGGCGGAATACATGTTGCTCTCACAAACTGCTGCTCAAGGGTTGTGGCAGCACTCTCTTCTACAGGAGATAGGTTTCGTGTTTCCTTCATCGTTGCTATTATATGGAGACAACAAGGGAGCCATTGACATCGCGACAAACCCTATAGTCACCCGAGGGACAAAGCACATCGACATACAACATCACTTTATTCGCGATTGCATAGCTTCCCACACCATCTCCATACATCGTCTTCCTTCTTCGCAGGTTGTTGCTGATGTCCTTACTAAATCCCTTCCTCTTTCTCCTTTCTCTCTTCATCACTCTAATCTTGGTCTCGTTGAGTGTGTTCCCAGTAAGGGGGGGTGTTGACACTTGACTGCTTACTAATGTACTCCTTCCTTTTTCATCCTGCTACTGTACACATACTTCAACTCACACATACATAGATACACACGTTCGACATCTACATAGACCATGGTCCATGCTTCACAGTAGTTACTATAAGTAGACCGCAGTACCATGACATAAGAATAAGAACTATTCTAGTTCCTCTCTCACGCATGGCCTGTGCTCAACAAGGCTGCCTGCCATGCACTTGGCAGGGCCCATAACCTGTATGTGCAGGTCTGGGCAGGCAACAAGCAGCAATGTGATTGATAGTAGATAGGAAAGAACATCCCTGAATAGGGAGAGAGCAGCAAGCATAGCTGCAGCAGTAAGAGTATATGTGGACACAGTAGGTGCCACATGCAGATGGAGAGATAGAGAGCTGCAGGGTAATGTGAGGAAGAGTAGAATAAGGTGGGAAGAGGGAGTACTCACTCAGACCAGTGGTAAGACATCTGAGGAAGTGGTATAGTAGGTGCCCATCTTATATAGTGTGTACAGGTAGAGTTGAGGTGGAGAATGCAATGTAGAGTACAACAACTACCATGTAAGGAGGGATGCATGTTGTCCTGGAGTGTGTGTGGCATGTGAGCAGTCAGATGTGCAAGTGGGTGAGTAGTCCAAGGAGTTAGAAGACAAGGTGGTAAGGAGCACATATGTAGTATGTAAAGTGCATTGTAGAGAGAAGCTGAATGAATATATGGTAGTACATACAAAAGATTCAACATTTTTCACTATCCCTGTCTGTATAAATACCTACAGTGTCCCCAATATCCTCCCTCAGACATTTCCATTTCCATTATCAACTGAGGTGAGTCATGGTCTGTCATACATATCTGAACTTAACTGATCACACCTGTAGCATCCCACTATAGGATGACTAAATATAGTCATTTCCATTATTGGCTGAGCATCCCACTATAGATTTCTAAATAGTGTTGAGTGTTGGAGTTAACAGCAATGTGTGACAGCAAACACATATAACTGCATGTGACTGTGAATGCACAAACATACAACTGTGTGGCTGTGCCACATGGACCTCTCATTGCTAAGAGCAGCCTATTGGATAGTCTTAGGGAAAGTTTGCAATAACTATACCCCTAGTAACAAGGTAGTTGGTATGCATTTGATGAGTGTAATAAATGTTCCTGATGATGATGAAGAGTGGGATCAACAAGATAGTGATAAGGATGATACCACCAATGACTAAATGAGGATCCAGAGTGACAAGTTTAGGATGTCTTAGCAATGCTTAGAGTTGTTGTCTTTCTTATCTGATCTCTTATCTGATTTGATTGCTCTTCTCTCCTTCCAGACCCATGGCCCACACTATATTAGTAAGCATGGTCTGTGTGCATCTGTAGATTGTATATCAGTAGTTCTGTAGTGTCTTAGAAATACAAGCAGACATCTTCTCTCCTCTCTTTCTTTGAGAGTGTCTGAATCAGTCTTTTCTACAATCCTTCTCTGTGCTCCCAATATGGAGCTTCCTCTTCTCATCTTCATCTGTGCCTTCTTGGCCCTCTTCTTGGGCTCAGTCATCACCCTCATCACCTACCACCACCTCTCACCACACACTCAGTCCCTCCTCCCATTCTGATTGTGTTCATGCTGCCTCCACCACCACACCTTTTATAGCCTGCACTAACAAGAGTGACTTAGAGATCTTTAGACTTAGTTCTTAGAGGATAAAGCAAGATTGTAGTGAGCTTTTTCAGTCAAGCACAGTATAGGGGAATTCCTAGATTGCAAAGTTGACAAGACTGGGGTTTAAGACCACCAGTCTTTCAACTACTTATACAAAACCAGAGTTCTAAAGATAGTATAAGTAAATAAGGTTTATGGATCAACCAGATTGTGCAGCAATCAATGAAGTCACATGACCTAAGACATGTCCATGGATATAGTAAGTAATTCAGCCACAAGTGCAAAATGAATGGGAGATAAACAAAGGTAAACAAAGATGAAATAAGACAGGTCCTTGCTAATTGTATAGTAATAGTCCTTAGCAAGTAAATGTTATAATAAATAAATAAATACCAAGGAAAAGGTCAGTCTTTATAGTACTTGGAGTTAAACTCACACTTCAGTATGTAAAATACTGTAGTTGCTAAGAGCGGCCTATTGGACGGTCTTAGGGAAGGTCTATAATGTTACTCCTGGTAACCAAGGTTTGGATATGAGCTTGATAAACGTAATAGAGGTTCCTGATGACGATGAAGAGTGGGATCAATGATATGGTTATGAGGATAATTCCACCAATAACAATATGGGGATCCAGATTGACGAGTGTAAGATATCCTAGCGACGTTTAGTGGCTTTAGAGTTCTTAGACTTAGTTCTTAGAGAGTGAAGCGAGGTTATGTTACGAGGCACTTGCTTTGGCACCTCGTAACGCGTTTTCTTTTCCTTTCTTTTTTTCTTTCTTTATCTTACTTACTAGTAAAGTGTAGTATTATTACTACAAGTGTGAGCTTAGCTCCACTTTACTTAGTAAGGACTCTCTTTTCTTTTTCTCTTTTATAGTACTTAAGTATTTACATACTTAAGTGTGAGCATAGCTCCAGGTACTATATAAGACTTCTCTTTTTTCTCTCTTTATCTTTCTTTTATTTATTATAACATTTACTTGCTAAGGACTATTACTATACAATTAGCAAGGACTCTCCTTTGTCGTTCTTATTTACCTTTGTTTATCTCTAGTTCATTTCGCGCTTGTGGCTAAACCACTTATATCACATGGATGCGTACTTACTGCACTTCACTGCGCACTTTCGTTTACTCACTGCGCACTACTGCGTAACTTTACTTACTTAGATCTTTAGTTTTGTATAAGTAGTTGACAAACTGGCGGTCTTAAACCCCAGTCTTGTCAACTTCGCAATCTAGGGATTTCTCCTCACACTGCGCTTGACCTAAGCTCGCTATAACCTCACTCTTCTCTAAAAGAACTAAGTCTAA
>QLPN01000757.1:56995-82111 GCA_003314395.1 Albatrellus ellisii
TATTGGTGGAATCATCCTCATAACCATATCATTAATCCCACTCTTCATCGTCATCCGGAATCTCTATTACGTTCATCAAGCCAATATTCAAAACTTGGTTACCAGGAGTAATATTTTAGATCTTCCCTAAGACCGTCCAATAGGCCGCTCTTAGCAGGTTATACGAGCTTAAGTCAAGCGCAGTGTAAGGAGAATCCCTAGATTGCGAAGTTGACAAGACTGGCTTTTAGGACCGCCAGTTTGTCAACTATTTATACAAGACTAGCGATCTAAGTATAGTAAAGTTGCGCAGTAAAGCACAGTAAGTATGCGTCCATGTGATATAAGTGGCTCAGCCACAAGCGCGTAATGAACCAGGTGTAAACAAAGGTAAATAGAGACAAGATAAACGAGTCCTTGCTAATTGTATAGTAATAGTCCTTAGCAAGTAAATGTTATAATAAATAAAAGAAAGATAAAAGGAGAAAAGATAAGTCTAGTATAGTACTTGGAGCTATGCTCACACTTAAGTATGTAAATACTTAAGTACTATAAAAGAGAAAGAAAATGATAAGTCCTTACTAAGTAAAGTGGAGCTAAGCTCACACTTGTAGTAATAATACTACACTTTACTAGTAAGTACGAAAAGATAAAATAAAAAATAAAAAATAAACACGTTACGAGGTGCCAAAGCAAGTGCCTCGTAACAGTAGTACTATAAAGAGAGTGTGTGTGTCCTTACTATAAGTATGAGCTAAGCTCAAGTTGTAGTTAATACTACACTTATAGTAAGTAAGATATAAAGAAAAGAAAAAAGAAAAAAGAAAAAGAAATGCATTACAAGGTGCCAAAGCAAGTGCCTTGTAACACTTGTGGGACTCAGCAATGATATGGACAGACCCATTACTTACAGAAATTTTCTCTCATGCAGTTTTCTTTTCCCTCAGTCTTTTATGAAAAGACTGAGGTCAGTGATGAGAGCAGGTCATGTGCACAGTGTGAACTTGAATAGTTCTTATCATTATGCAGTGACAATGTATCCTACTTATAGTAAGTGAGTTAGCACACAGACCATTGAACTATCAACAAGGTAAAAGTGTACATATGTGTGTGAGTGTGTGTGTGTACAGTAGATGAGCCAAAAAGGAAAGAGTAGATTAGTCATACATAATCATCAACAGTCAGTACTTACTTTCTACACAATTCATCTTATATGTTTTCTCATTATTTCTCCTGTAGAATATATTCTCTTCATTCTACAGTTGGCTGCACTCTTTCTGAGCAACCTCCTTCAATATTGAGAGGCTCATCACTGGGCATCAACATGATTTGCAGACATGTGTTGTGGTTGTGATTGACCCAATCATTGTAGTTGGGCAAGGTGTTGGCCAGAGCCTTTTTGGAACCACTGACAATAGGCCAGAGTCCATGCACTTGAAGAACTATTTCAACATGAAATTTCCAGACAGTGAAATTCTCACTGTTTTCTCTGAGGAATGGTGTGTCACAGAGCTTGCCACAACACCAGCCATCATGGCAGTGCTTCCAGTCACTGGTGTGGGAGTCTTGCTTATTGTAGCTGCTGCTGACATGGTGTGAGTTGTCTCGAAGGTGCTTGCTCAGTCTCAATAGACCTCAAGTCTCATAATCTATTGAAGGAGGTTGCTTGGAAATAGAGCATGGCTGACTGTAGAGAGAAGATAAATGTATTCTCAGTCTCTTCATAGAAGACTGACTGGTAACCATTATAGTACTGTACCTGTAGAAAGAAGAGAAGTGTATTCTACAGGGAGAAATAGTGAGAAAACATATAACATGAACAGCATAGTAAGAGAGTACTGACCTCAGTCTCCTCATAGAAGACTGAGGGAAAAGAAAACTATGTGAAGGGAATTTTTCTGTAAGTAGGGTCTGTCCATATCATCCCTGAGTCCAGCAAAAGGTCCATGTGGCACATTGCACTATTTCCATGTTTGCACTACAAATGCACTGTCACATTATCACACTTTCGCTGTGGCACATCACTGTAATCTCCAATAGGCAGTTTGTGTCAAGGAGGGGCACTCCACAAGGTATACAAAAGTCAGTGATGCCACAGCCTAGTAGTGAGCTTAGGGTGAGGGGGTGTGACATCTATTGTCATTAAGGTGTATGACTGAACTACATGACTTGCTATTGTTCGTGCAGGTATGAGCAGGCAATCAGGACCAACATGATTATTGTAATAGTAGACAGCATGTCCCCAATTGGGGAAAGAACAGGCAATGAACCTGCAGCAGTAAAAGATGTCATGGGCACCACATGTGCCATGATGCAGTAAGAGTAGAGGCTGCAGGTAACAGTGAGAAAGAGAAATAAGATGGGTGTGGGGGATGTACTCACTCAGACATAGTAGTAAGACGTCTGAGGAGATATGTGTGGGGGAGTTCATCTTATGTAGTACATGGTAATAAAGTTGTAGCAGAGAATATAACATGGATTTGTAACAGTTGCCATAGTGGGAAGGATGTGCATTGTCCCAGAAAGGTTGGTTTGGGGTGTGAGTGGGAAGTAAGTAAAACATGTGTTAGAAGAGACATAAGGAAGATGTGTAGGTGTGTAAGTATGAAGGTAGAGAAGCTGAACAGGATACCACAGGTATTTCCAACAGCTATTGCCACTCTTTAGTGGCCAGGCCAAAAACACAGAAAGATGAATATATCTATTAACACTACTGGTGGAAAAAAGTAAGACTAACAATAAATATAAATTAAGGCTACAGTTCTAAGGGTTTCAATTGGCTCAAGCATTTGTAATTATAAGTCAATTGAGTTACAAAGCCAGGTCATGGCATCTCTCTTGGAATTAAAAAAATGCCTTTGCTGCACAAAGACACCAAAAGGTGTGCTAATAACAAGGACAATGCACTCAGCCTCGAAAAGACAACACAAGAGCTGAGGAAAAAAGTGGGCCAGCATAGGTAGACAAAATGAAACTGCCTGTGGCTTGGAACTGTATAGCAGTGGTGTTGGCACAGGAGATGTGGCATGATGGTGAAGGTGATGGGGATGGGATCAGGTGAGGGGGATGGACTTGGGATGATGACGTTGCAAGTAGTGGAGGTAGGTGATGAGGGTGGTGGTTGTGCTGAGGATCATGATGGAGAAGATGATTGTGAAGATGAAGATGGGGTCACCCATGTTGAGGTGGCCAAAGGAGGGTAGTGGAAGTGGAAGTGGGTAAAGACTGATGCAGGCTCTCAAAGAAGAGAAGAGATGTCCACTTAGATTATACAGACACTATAACACTACTGATATACATGCTGAAGTCACACACAGACCGTGCTGACTAAAGATAGTGTGGGACACGGGTGTCAGAAGGGAGAGAAGAGCAATAACCATCTAATCAGATAAGAAAAAGCTAACAAGTGGAGTGATCGAAAAGTGTCTGTAATCATATGTTTTCTTTGGAGGCTCGAAGACGAAAGTTTGCGCGCGTCAGCATCAGCCGAGCTGCTTAAAATGGAAGGTAAATAAGAAAAGATGGTCGCATTCAACGCTAAGCCAGCAACGCAGGCGAAACAGACAAAATAAAGAGCTCTTCGGGACAAGGGAATCAGTGTAGGAATATGATAGTATAGTAAACAAAAAGGGAAGATAGAAGTAAACGGCGAAGAGAAAGACGTAAGGCAAAGAGCGGTCGGAGAAGCACGGGGGAAATCGACGAGTGCCGCGTGCGCGTTTGCGTATTTCCAACAATCTCTGTCTCAACTGACTTGTAATTATGAATGCTTGAACCAATTGAAAACCCCTTGATGTAGCCCTGGTCTTGTATCTTTTCTGCCAGTAGTGTAGACATATACATTCATTTTTCTGTGTTTTCTGCCTGTCACTGGAAAGTGGCAATAACAAGTCATGTGATCTGGTTGTACGTCGTTGAGACAGGGGCATTCCACATATGTTCTCAACGGTTGGACGATTGGTGCAGTACACAGGTTTAAGAGGTGCAACGTAGGATCGTATACCTATGAGATGAATCTATTACATGCCTCTTGACGGTACACTGGCAGTACCATGGCCTTGCAGCTTCGATTATTTATACAAACTTAAAGGCTTACTTGCTGCGAGGAACTTAGAAGTAAGGGAACATGTTCGCAACCCGCCGTGGAGAGAAATTTGATGTTGTCAGCATTTAGTTGATGGCAAAGTAGGCTTGAGGTCGGAAAGGGGCTTCATCAATCGCACCACATAGATGCAGCGAAAAGAATGCGAACGAGAACGGTACTGTACAACAATGGCATTGAACTGGAACGACCGTCCACACTGCACCTCTTCCGCGAACATCGACGCTACCAGGTGTTCAGTCCGCCGCAAGCTCGAGCTTGATCTTAGCGATGGCTGCAGCGGGGTTGAGTCCCTTCGGACAAGTCCGGGCACCTATATTCCGATTAACACAGAGCGCAAAATGAGATTTAGAAAGGCGACAGGTGTACCCACAATTGAATATGGTGTGGCACCGATACAACGATAACTCGTTTTGAAGCTTGTCCTTGCGCTCGGCACCGTAAGCGTCCTGCGTACACAAATCAACCTGAATCTTTTCTTTCAAGTATCCGAACTGAACACTGACTCGTGAATCAGCGATCCAGCGGTACGCTTGCATAAGGGTTGCCGGACCGAGGTACTCATCCTGGTTCCACCAGTAGGACGGGCACGACGTTGAGCAGCATGCGCAGAGAATGCACTCATACAAGCCGTCGAGCTTACGACGGTCCTCCGGTGACTGCAAGAATTCCCCGTGCTCTGGTGGGTTGTCATTCTTCAGGTATGGCTCAATAGACTTGTACTGCTTGTAGAACTGCGTCAAGTCTGAGACGAGGTCCTTGACAATGTACACTGTGGGATCAGAAGCATGAGCTCGGAGTTGGCGCAGACAGACGGGAAATCCGGACTGTGAGGGAGTGGGTAGATCTTGGAGTCCTTGTTCTCGGTTCTGTCGATTCTGCACAAGCATGCAAGCGTGTTCTGGCCGTTGATATTCATCGCACAGGAGCCGCAGATACCCTCCCGACACGACCGGCGGAAAGTGAGCGTAGGGTCGACCTCGTTCTTGATCTTTATAAGCGCGTCGAGAATCTGGAAATGACGCCATAGATGAACAAGCGAACATAGGCCAGGCAGGTAGGCACCGAGCGGAGACCACTCACCATGGGACCGCACTCATTGAGATTGATAGTGTAGGACTGCAACTGTGGCTTTTTCTCCGGCTCGTCAGGGTTCTGTGCATAAGTTTGATCAGCACGATATCACAAGTTTAGCTCATCGAGCGAGCGCACCCAACGGTAGATCTTGAACTCCTTCAGCAAAGGCGGTTTATCAGCTGGGACAGCGAGGCGTCTAGCAGCTGACGACACGAAGCCACGCAGGGCGGACTGCCTGAGCGGCTTTGGCGCGAATCTAATTGCGAGGGACTGCATATAGGATGGTTTATGGGAGTAATAAAAGAAAAGGAGTGGAGGAGGAAGTAAATGTTGCAGAGCACTGCAGAAGGACTCGCGGGAATTCGGGATCTTACTTCCGGCATGCCGATCGGTCATTCAAGCTCCGCTTACCGCCCCCCGCTGTCCAATCACATTCCATCTTTTTGGGATGCCGGATCTCGCAGCCCTCACTCGGACTTTCGCCGGCCGAACAGTGATGACAAGCTGTTTCAGATTACAAATAAAATGTATCACATACCGGCTGTTTTGAATAAACTGATAAGTTCATATGGTGTCTAATAATAATGTGGTTTTGACATTCTTACAGAATTAGGATAAACTTATCTGTCCAGAAGTACATGGGGATTAGGGGATTATGACACAAAACTCCGTTGGAGGACATGATGGTGCATAGTATTTTGGCGCGAGAGCGGTGTCATGATACACGGTGCCATAAGATATACCAAAGGGAGCCCAGTCGGAAAACAACCGTTCAACGTCCTCCTTTTCCACCCTTCGCCTGTTGTTTCGAGATGTTCTTAAGGCCGCCGGCGGGTGGAGCAGTGCGCTGAGGCTAAATGGTGCATGAGCGAGTAACGTTGTGGTCAGAGTGAACGCAAGGACAAACCTTAGGCTTCTTCGCCTCTTTCTCCTTCTTCTCGGCCTTCGCCTTCTGAATGGCAGCCAACCGCTGCTGGGTGCGGATTTGCGTAGTCTGGTTACGTTTGGCAGCGATGGCAGCAAGGTCAGCACCGACGATGCCGCGTTGGTGCTTCACGGTCTTGCGTGACCGCTTCTTCGCAACCTCCTCAGTGATACCCTTCTTGTGCATGCGGCGGTACAGCTGTGTCCACGCGATCTTGCGCGGGTTCTTGCGTTGGAGGAAGAGAGATTCATTTTTGGAGCTGGAGAAGCGGAAGACCTACAACAGAATCAACGGATGTCACCCACCCCCCGTGCATGTCGCACATACCTTGCTGTCCCCGCGAACGAAAAGGCGGCCCTTGCTGGGGTAGATTTTGAAGTGGGAGAATGAGTCAATCTCGACTTTCTACAGTCCAAGACAAGACATTTTCAGCAATGCCCTTACAGGAAGCATTGGGCGGGCTCACCATCTGTTTTAACACACCGACGGCACAGAGGGATCGTAAGCGTCCGAAATACAAGATCTACTGTCATCTCGAACTCCACCACGCCATCCATCTGTCCAGCCTGATCAGTATGCGCCTTGCGCACATCAACAGGGTCACCGCGGAACAAGGTGTTCATCCCGGCAGACCTTGAGTCCTTATACTGGAGAAACATACTCACCTTGACGGAATCTGCGGGCCTCTAGTTGTTTGGTACTCGTATGTGTATACAGGATGTTCGCCACCGTTGTCGGAGATCAAAGTTCGGCGAACGGCGGAGCCGGATTCTCACGCATGCCAAAATGTACAATTATCGTGTGGCACCATTCTTGGCCACCGGTCCCAAGTACGTTATTCTTTCCGCACCTTACAACTTCCTGCTTCAATTGGCGGCTAAGAAGTATATTGAAGGTCTTGTCGCGCTTTTTGGTACCTTTGCAGCGCTGAAGAACATCAAGGATGGTCTTCAGTTCACTATGCACGGATACCAAGTTAATATATGACATATGCCACCAAATATTTCGGGCTCACCTTTTGAGCTTTGAGGTACTGCTTCAGATTGTCGGGGTGCTCGATCTGCTGCTCCTCGTCCACGGCGTGCCTGGAAACAAAATGATTTAACGACTTGATCCTAGTAATATAGGACAGACTATGTCCTATTTGTTCGTGAAACTTTTGACCTCCTGCTCCATCAAAAGCACGTGAAGAATCGACAGTGTGACTCACAGCTCTGATGCCCAAGGTCTGGGTGATTAATCCCTCAACAGTCTCAAGGAAGGGCACATCATGCATCAATTTGCTGGTGCCCACCAATAATGCAGCAGCAGCATCTAAGCCTCTGGTAGACCTGTCATCAGCCCTGTTTTCGGCTGTATATGGACTACAATCAGCGCTGTCGCGAGTAGCATGCCGTCGCACGCACTACCAGGGCCATCAGCAGCCAATCGCTGACCGACATCGGGTGAGGGTGAATGCGAACCAGAGTCATCCTCTTCCAGAAGTCTGTTCATGATATTGATTTATACTAGTAGGTTGAACTACGTGTGTTCTATCAATTTGGTTGTGATGGGAGAAGGAGAGGTGGCTCGAGCCTCGACAGCGCGTTGCGGCATCTCCAGTTTACTGTTCCTCGTTGCGCGCTTACTATTGATTGACTGTAGAGACTACGGGATCAATTGGTTTCCTGCTTGCAAAGTGTTGTCGGCCATGGCCACCCCTGGTGGGCAAAATTGATGCGTCTGGAATGTATCAGTACTCATGAAAATCATATAGCATTTGCTTGACTTCAAAGTGTATAATATTTGACAAGAGCACAAGGATTCGACATTCGGTCATGAAGTGGGATGAATTCAACATGATTTCCTTGCGACATAACACCACAGCCAGAGTCTCTGCCGCATGGGGAACGTCACCGCAGCTGACCCAGCGGCTGAACATTGACGAAACTGTTGGGCTCCAGTTCATATCCGAGTTCTAGCGACACCAAGAACCTGATCTCCTGAGGGTTTTGCAGATGTACGTGCGAAAGGATACTGGAGAACCATGCCTGGAAGTCCCGACTCCGCCTGGTTGAAGTAATAGTTTTCAAGGACAGTGTTCATTGACAAGAATGCATTTCAAAGAAGCTCTGATGCTGCATCAGTAATTGCGCTAAATCATCCGGACAAGGAGGCTTACCTCGAATGAGTTGTCTTGAGGTATTCCTGAGGGACATCAACCCAGATCCTTAGTTGAGGGTCCTGAAGGTGAAGAGTGATGCCGAGAATGTTTCCCCATGAGGTGAGTAATGGTCAGGAAGAGAGAAGACAGGCGGGCACAGTTTCATCACTGCTACCACATCCCCGCCCAAAGGACAGCCTACAGTGAGTTCTCGTAGCCTCGGATGTACCAGAATGGATAATATATCGAAGGCTTGCTACTATGGAACGTCGAAGACAGCACAGCGCAAAACAGCCATTTTGAGAGCCGGAAAGCCGCGGCCAGATGCCAACTACTAGCTCGCGTTTAGCAGACAGTACAAGAGAGGGAACTAGGCTATGCTGCCGACATCGACACCAGGGTAAGGTTTCCAAGATGGTGGTACTTCAACACGAGACGTCTGTATTTGTCAAGAAGATCATCGCCAGAGTCTTGAAACATAAGGTGAGGTAGGGATTTCTGTGGAGCAATGGTAATTGAATGAGTCCGGTTGGAGTTGAGCAATCTGTGGAGCACGCTTCAAGTGAGCTTGCATGTGAGAAAGGAGAAAGTGACTGTGGCGCGGGAGAGGTGGGGACAGGTGTTGCCAAAGGCGAGGGCAGTTACGCTGTGACTTGTTCGCAGATTTGTGATAATAACTTGAGGCCCTTGGACGTGTCAGGAACATACAAATACCGTCCATGTTCCAACCACGTGCATCTCGCTCGAATTGTTGCTCAACCAATCATCTACACCAGTCTTCATCAAATGTCCGAGGGATCTGATACTCAGGCTCGCGAGACTAGCCTTGATGTAAGGCGTGAGCTGGGCAGACGACCCCTTGAACCGATTGTTGACCTTGCAGAGCACAGGGCTGGGCAATACGGTACCTACCCTCCCTCCGAGCAACTCTTTAACTCGAAAGCGACAAAAGGCGGTATATTAGACGCCAGTGCGACAAGAGGCGTACTTGCGACGTCGGTCATGAAGGACTGCACGATATCGTTCTTCATCTTCGCGATGCGGAGCAGCTGGAAGGCGAGCAGCAACTTAGCCAATGTCGCGGAGCCGAGTACGTGCTTGTGTTTCAGTCGGAGCAGTGGGCGTTGTTACCGAGCGCTTCAAGGACTGAGACAGTTCCATGGGTAAGATGGTGGTCTGGTGGCCCGAGCGTGCCTAAGCACAGGTTGGCGGAGTAACAGCATAAAAAGTGGTCCCACCACGCGACTGCGTGTATCTAGTATTTTCGATAGGTTCTTGACCTCGAGTCGCCCGATGAGACTTCTCGTTGATGTGCAGGGTGCAAGCCGCATAGAGAAACCAGACGTACAGTTGAGAGAAGGCAGGCAAAGTGGGGACCCATCAGTGAAGTTGGGAGTCGCTTCAAGGTTGAAACGGTTGATTAGAGACGCGAGGTCGTTCATGGCAGCGCCTAGAATCAATATAACGCCTGTATAGGGAGGCACATGAGTCCAAAAAAGCGAATAGATGACGGCATGGTGCTTACGGTCTACGTTGTGGCGTACGTTGTCGACAAGCATCTGGCAATCACTTGAACCGAGAACTTCTCTCCAATCGTCGAGAACGTCTTGCAGAGGGGCAGGACAGGTGAGAGTGTCGAGTTAGTCTTGTGAATTGTATCGAATCGCCACATACCTTTCCCCTTCCAAGTGTTCATTGTCTGCCATGAGGACTGTCCTTATGTCTGTTGATCCTAGCATGCTGGCTGTGAACGGAGTGACAAGGTGCACCGAGACAAGGAGAGCTGGTCTCCGTGGCTGACCTCAGCAGACGAGACAAGAGGGGACAGAGACACTAGGGATAGGAGTAGCCAACATGGCTGCAGCAAAGGGGAGTGGAGGTGAGCACAGTAAGGTGACATGGCATGGTATAGTAAGTTACCATGGGTTGTAGTGCGGGCACTTGTGCTTCTGGCGAGTAGTTCTGAGCGGGGTCTCGTTGTCGTTTCTCTTTCAGGCATAGCCGCTGACTCTCGGGTTGTTGCTGGAGTGGTGGAAATATACTTGTCTGTTACTCAGGTTGTTCAGCTCAAAGTGAATAGTTGATAGTTGAATACAGCTGCAGGGAACGACGTCGTCCGTGGTACCGGGCCTTGTATTTCCATCTTGCCAAAGATTTTCTCATGTGGTCGTCTGGTGCGTCTTGCGTGTTAAGACTTCGAATCACCGAGCCAAGGAGCATATCTTTTTCTTCTTTTTCTACTCCACTCACGCATGGTTGTGGAGTTCCAAAGGGGCTGTAACCCCCCTTATTATGCTATCTTCTTTTTTTCATCAGTCATCCGCAGCAGATATGAGTACTATAAAAACATACTCTTGTACGATAGTGGAGGTCATCGAAAACCTCTTTACGATTACTTGTCTTTCGCTGCTCAATACTTCAGAATCACAGTCTGTTCTTGTGTGTTTGCTTCGGAGCCCCTCGGTAATAACCCAGTACAGGTGTTTGGCTGCTTGCGCACGCTAAGCCCTAACATTGCGCCTGTCTGTTGTCGTCTCATAGGTTTGTGAGGCCAGATAAGGATGAGCTTATAGAAAAAATGCACGAACCTATGTACGTCGTACAACACCTGCTGATCGCTCGGACGACACTGACACTGGACGCTTCTCGATGTTTCCACTTGCAAGCATCGTCGCTTGTCTGGATTCCAGCATGCTCACGATGCGATCTTTCATTTACGTCAAGATACATGTCCTCAGCTATCATATTGGCGGTCAGGGCTACTAGCACAAAAATTTACTGGCGTGTATACAGGACCCCTCGAGCCTTTACTGACTTCACATTCCGCTTTCGGGCCTGCAACGCTTGGAATGACATCCAGTTCTACTCCCCATGTTTACTTTGTCCAAGATTTTCACTGTCACCGTAACAACGCTCAGTGAGGTCGCCTTCGCGGTTCCAACAGATGTCCGTGCTGTCCATGCTGGATCAACGAGTGTTTTACAGGCCTCGAACAACGTTATTGATTTCGTCCAATCTCCTGCGTTTTGGCTCAGTATGTTACACCTGTCTGACCTAATGAGAATCTTGTAACTTGCTTATAGACGCTCTCACTTGCAGACGTGCAAAAGTACATCCGGAGAAACAAGGGGCGAAGCTGACGGCGACAACGACAGCATCGGCGTCAGGTAAGTGAGCATGCGATTGCGTCGGCTTCCCTCTTTTTTCTTTCTTTTTTTCGCATTCTCAAGGCCGTCATTGATTTAAATACCGTTGGCGAGGTTGTAGATGCCCTTCTCGGAGATGTGGTTGGCCCGTGGATGGGTCGCGAAGGCAGCTTCTTTGTCGACCTCGACCTTGACGTCGTGATTGATATCCTGGGTTACCGATCGGGCTGGCTGGGAATTGAGACGGAGGTCGCAGCAATACCTGTGGGTTCTCTCTTGCATCTCATATAAAGAGCGTTGGGCCGCGATACATCTGATCTTCATCCCTTGTCGTTTCGCGTGTGGCACGCATCTTATCATCTTTATCGGACTCGTCACATCTGTGTGATTCTTGAGTACAAACGAGTTCTACTGATAAGCTCCCAGGTACCCCAGAAGGATGCTGTCCACATATAGACAGAGATGACACCGAGTACGCCAACCACATGGACCTCCCGCGCACTAGCACGGATCGCTGCTTTACCACTGCGGGCCTGCAGCGCCAGTCAACCACACCTCAATTTTCATCTGTTCCTAGGACACCTCCATCTTGCGGATGCCCTCGCGCAACTTGAGTGCCGAACACACACTCTCTGGCAGCAACGCAGCATCGACCTCCACCCTGCACTTATATCACGATCGACTTGAACCAGGTCAGGCGGTGGAGGGGTATTTAGTTTCGGAAGAGTGGGAGCTTTGGTTGTGCGATACTGGGACGTCAATGTGCAAGTTCATTCCCGCCCGGGCTGGCCGCAAGGATCGTCTCCTTCGACCAGCTTCTGCCCAGGGTCAGTCTACCTCTGCATATTGTTTCTATTGCTGACATTGCTCAGTCGACCCTCAGGACGACCAGGTGTACCCTACCCATGCCTTCAAACGCGGCCGTGGAGATGTGGTTCAATAACCCCGCTGAAACGTGTCGGCCTAGATCAATTCCTTCCTGCCTGACCATCACCTCCGTTCACTCAAGAGGAATGTCAGGAGCTAACGGGTTTCGTTCAGTGGCTTGATGGTGAGTCTCAGGCAGCATTGAAGTCTTTCATCGCTGTTTGACTGTCTGTCTGCATGCATGTCATTACGATGATCATCCTCATCACTGAGTCTTTTGCAGAACCGTGAGTCTGTGCCTGTTGTTAGGAACACCGGATCCCTTTCTAGCACAAGGCCATGGGCTTGGCCATCCCTCTCATCTGTCTTGGTCTCCTGAATCCCTTTGTGGATGGCTCGCACCACCAATGGGTGGATTTTGACGGCAGGATGTACAGCATAGCCAGACCAATGGTAATCCTTGTTGTTGGCACATATACATAGCTTATTGTGAGTGAAGATATCTGCACTGGTTAATACTTTGATTTGATTGCCATTTCCAGGCCACCACCATCATGAATGCATTAGTTGCACTTCATAGCATCCCTGTTCTTTACAACCTCACCTGCATTGGCTACACACAGTGACATAGATTGAAGAAGGCTGACACCTTGTGCATTCATCATAGTAGGGCATAGTAGGAAGTCACATGCAGAAAGTAGGCTAAGCTATCAATCAGGGTAAGAAGTAAAATGCAAGGAATAGAGTAGCAAAGACATGTTAGTGTACTATAATATTGCTTCAACTTCTTTCTGCATCTCTGCAGCCTTCTCTGGCCGATCCAGCTTGAGGTAGCATGTATGAAGACTATTCTGCAGTCCCCCTTTCTGGAGAACTGCCTTGCCAGATCCAAAGCAGTTATATAATGCCTCTCAGCCTCCTCCCACCTGTCCCTCCTCACATCCAGATCCCCAAAATACTGATGTGACCCCATCTCTCCTACTCCATAAGATGCTCTCCTGGAAAGCAGCAAATACTTCTTCAGCATTTCTTCAGCTGTGTCAAACTCTGACATTGCAGCATAGGTCCTTCCAAGATCACAGGAGGCATTGGCCTGTCCCAGTACAGACCCAACTTTCTGATACATGACCAGAGCTTCCTGAGATCTCTATGGCTGTGTCATACTCCTGCAAATAATATCCCACATTACCAAGCCCATGAAGGCAGTTTGTATGGCATACTGGATCATCCTTGAGAATCAGCAAGCCCAATGCCTGGGAATATGACTGTCTGGCATCCTGGTACTGGTCAAGCTGAATGTGCAGCTCTCCAAGTCTCTGTAAGTCCCAGGCTTGACCCTTAGTATTGTCCTCCTGGACATGTAGATCCAAAGCCTTGTCCAACATGTCCTTCGCCTGCTTGTAATTGACATTAGGTGATTCAAGATAAAGGTCAGCAAGATCTTGCAATGCAAATGCTTGTCAATCCTTGGCCCCAGCAAGTTTGAACTTCTCCACAGCTGCCAGATATTTCTCCTCTGCCTGGTTCCATTGATAGGAATAATGAGAGATATCCCCCCATTGACAAAGGCACCTCCCATGAAGAATATGTATGTGCAGGCTTGGGCAGGCAAAGAGCAACAATATGATTGATGTGGTAACAAGCAGCATATCCCCAACTAGGGAAAGATCAGATGACATGTCTGCAGTGAGTGAGAGTTAAAGTGAGCACAGTAAGGTGACACAGTGTAGTAGGAGTGTCAGACAAAGGTGTAAGATGTCTTGGAGAAGATGAGCACAGACCTGCAGTGAGTGAGAGTTAAAGTGAGCACAATAATGTGACACAGTGTAGTAGGAGTGCTGCAGGGAGGTGTGAGAGCAGAATAAGATGGGTAGAGGTGAGTACTCACTCAGACAAAGGTGTAAGATGTCTGAGGAATTTGTATGGTAGTGGTCGATCTTATATAGTAGTTGTAGGTAAAGTTGAAGTGGAGTATAGGAGGGGTAAGTACAATGATGATCATATGTGGGGGGACACACGTCGTCCCGGAAAAGTATGTGGATGTGAAGTGCTCGGACATGTAAGTGGTCCGAGGAGTTGAGGTAACGTATGTATGGTAAGATAAAGTGTGCATGTATGTATGTAAGGAGGAAGCCGAACGAAAGTGTGTGTACGCACAGAGTATCTTGCTTAACAGAATAGGGTCCAGAGGTTCTGCATGTAGAGCTGCCAAAGCCACAGAAGTCTGAATGTGATGACCTTTCTGGACCTCCAGGGATGCTTTGTTTTTTGCTACTTTGGCAAGGGAGACGTAGTAGGATTTCAAAGCTTGAGCGTTGGCCAGAGATGGCTGGTATCTGGCCTGAACAAAGTGACGGATGGGCGATAACATGCATACCCTGCCATTTTCAGAGCTGTAAGCAAGGGCTTTTAGCTTGAGAACACGGATGGCATCCTGCATGTTGGGTGGATCCTCGAAAGCCTTCTGGAAGTCGTCGAGCCTCGACATCTGCATGCCATCGGGGAGCTTGCTCAGAATTGTGAGCATCTGAAGTGCATTGGGGTTGTTCTTCATCTGAGGGCTGTCGATAGACAAGGAGATGGAGATGTCGACACTAGAGAGGCGGTGGTCATCCTGCTTCGGTGCCTCGAAGTTGTCGAGACAGATAATGCAGCGGTTGTCTTGGAGGAAATGCAAAATAGCCTGGAGCAAGGGCCCTGTACCTGTTGTCGAAAGACCAACAGACATAGCTAGCTCGAGGACGACGGCCTCGGCAGTCTCGGCCGCATCACATGCAACAAAGTGCCGGGCAATGCCAAACTGGTCGACTATAGCGGGATGATGGAGAACTACTCGCGCGATGGTGGTCTTGTCAATGCTGCCTGAGCCTAGGACAGCGACGCGGGCGGGGGCACGTTGCAGAACAGAGTTTACGATGTGTTCGACCTCGATGTCGCGTCCATGAAATATCTGGGGCTTCGAGGGAAGGACGAATGGGCTTTGCTGCGCGCTAGATAATGTGTCCGCTTAAGGTCATAACGTGGAAGGCGACAAAAAAAAAAAGAAAACGAACATTGGCTCCGAAGATTCCGGGGGGTTCTGCTACGTTTGGGTCAGTTTCGTATAAGATATATATGTCGGGTGGCTTCGAACGCACCTGGATTGCGGCGACACCCTCGCGGATTTGTATGATTTCAATATGAGTTGCAATATTAAGCTTTGTCTATAGAATAACGTAAGAGACTCAAATCGATGACGTGACCAGAGGCGTACATTCAAAATCTCCAAGGCCTGTCTCATTTTCTCCCCACACCCTACGATGTCGTGCTTCAACTGGCGGCGGAGGATCGCATTGAAAAATTTGTCGCGCTTTTTGGTACTTTCGCAGTGCTGAAGAACATCAAGGACGGTCTTCAATTCACTATGCGCGGATACAAAGTTAATACACAACATATGCCACCAAATATTTCATGCTCACCTTTCTGTTGAATATCTATGTACGTTTTCACTGTATGTTTTTCGTTCGGCTTTTCTTATTTGTACCATACACATACATACACTTACGCATTTTTCTCCGGCTGCTCCACTTATTACAACAAGGGTTGCACATCCCTTGACATCAGGGTCGTGCGTCCCTCGACATACAGTAGTCCCTGCATTCTTTACTTTCCTCACTCCACATTAACCTTATCATGTGAATACTATATAAGAAGTACTCTCTATGATACAACTCCTCAGACACTTTTTCCCTTCGTCTGAGTGAGTATCCCCACTCCTACTCAACCACCTTATTCTCACATACAGTCCTGCAGCGTCTATCTCTCTCACTATTGCGTGCAGCTTCTCTTGCCGCACCCCTATATCACCTGCAGGTACGTCTTGCTTACTTAGACACTTTTTCCCTTTGTCTGACGTCTATCTCTCTCACTATCACGTGTGGCTTCTCTTGCCGCACCCCTATATCACCTGCAGCTCATGTCTGCACTCCTATATACCTTAGGGGTTTTCTACATTGCAATCAAAACATATCACCTCCTTACCATTGTCTGCCCTAGCCTGCTTAAACACTTTCAAGTTCCCTGAGGTACTGTTTCAGATCGTCGGGGAGCTCGATCTGTTGCTCCTTGTCCCCAGCATGCTTAGTACAAAAATATTCGATGACTTCCTTGATCCTAGTGACGTAGGACCAGACCTTGTTCCACTCGTTCTTGAAATCCTTGACCTCCTGCTCCATCATAAGCACGTGAAGGGGTCATCTAGATCAACAGTGCGACTCACGGCCCTGATGCCTAAAATTTCGGTGATCAATCCCCCGACAGTCTTAAGGAAGGGCACATTATGCGTCGATTTGCTGATATCCCCCAACAATGCTGCTGCTGCATCCAAGCCCCTGGTGGACTCGTCCTTGGCCCCGCTTTCGGCTGTACATCGACTACGATCGGCGCCGTCGCAAGCGACATACAATCGTACGCACCGTTAGGGCCATCGGTGGCCGATCGCTGACCGACATCAGGCGAGGACGAATGTGAGCCAGAGACACACCCCTTCAAAAGTCTCTTCATGATATTGTTCTATCACTTTGGTTGCGGTGAAGGAAGAGTGGCTGGCGCCTCGAAGTGGCCACAACAGGGCTATTCTGCAGGCGCTCATCAGTTTACGGTTGAACGTCGATTAATGATAGGAACTACGGGATTAAATGTTTCCTCGATTACAAAGTGTCGTTGGCCATGACCGTCCTCGGTGGAGGGAACGTATGGGTCTGCAATGTAGCAATACACGAAAATCGAATGGTATTGGTCGACTTCAATATATGCATGATTTGACAAATAGCACTCGGGCATTGACGTTCAATCAATCGATCCTTTGCGACACGCACCATGGCCGAAGTTCACCGCGCTGACCTTGTGGCCCAGCTTTGTCGAGGCTGTTAGGTTCCAGCTCATATGTGAATGAACAGTGGTACTGAGAACCTGACCTCCTGGAGAGTCTCCGCGTGTGCTTGCAAGAAGGACCATGCGTGCCCGCGGAGGTCCGACTCCGCCTGGTTGAAGGAGTGGCCTTCCAGGCCAGTGATCATCTACAAGAATATGTTTCGACAAAGTTCTGGTGCAGCATCAGTAGTTGCGCCAAATCACCCGGACAAGAAGACTTACCTCGAATGAGAACAGAGTCGTCTTGTGTCTTGTGGTATTCCTGATGGATTTCAGATTAAATTATTGGCTAAGAGTTCTAATAGGAACAGAAAGCGGTGAGGTCAGTGGTTTTATGACCGTCACAACGAGATACAACTTTCAATAGCGTCTGGACACATGACAGTAGCAATACCAGGTTTCCCCATGCGGAAAGCAATCTGCAATAGTCAGCGTTCGGGGCCTGGTCCTCCGTCAAGAAGAAAGCAGATGGGTGGGCCCGGTCTTGTCGGCACATGTGATGCGGGAGAGGGGCAGGTGTTACTGAAGGTCTATGTTCGCAAAATTGTGCTAACCTCTCAGATCTGTCAGGAGCCATCGATGTTCGAGCTACGTAAACGAGACTGAGTACGCCAATCACATACACCTCGCACGAACCGCTGCCCCACAACTTCGGCGCCAATCAGCTCCAGCACACGGTCCTTCGGCTCCTCAGACAACCCTATCTGGCCTTTCCCAGTTCATGGGTGGAACGCACCGTCCCTAGTGTTTGGGGGGAAATGATTTCAAAGTAAGTTTCGCCAATTGCCAGACGAAATGGCGATCGCCAGTCTTGTCAAAATGGCAACATAACTTGCTCTATTTCTGTGTGACTGGGAAGCATAGATGCCACCTGGAATGTAAGCATGTTGCTATAACATACTGGAAATACCTTTAATTGAGGAACAAAGTGTTGATATCCCATACCTAAGTCCTAGGCATCATTGTCGTGCATATGCGCATGGCGACGTTGCGGAGGTTGCCCGATGCTCTTTCTACGGCGATGTAGATGATATGCATAGCTGCGGTGTTCGACCTCGATCAAGAACACGGCGATGACAAGTTTAACGGCCTTGAGTGAATATTGCAATAATCCCGTGTTTCATGCCGTCAATAGATGGTAAGCGCGCAAACATCGTATCGTGAGCTGATGAGCACCTGTAGACGCCACAAAACGCCGTCATGGCCACCCTCCCGCCCGTCGTTGTCTTGGCTCAGGCAGCATTGGTAAGACCCCCGTCACACAGGCCGTTCTTCATCATCCTGCCATAGTGGACCGGCTTGGTGGCACCTGCTACTTTACTGCATGCAATTTGGCCAAGACTGCTGAGGCTGTCCTCCTTGAGCTGGCTACGGCTGTGGATTTTTCGACAACTGTGCAGGGCTCTTTCTACAAGCAGCCTTGTCTTACCTTCAGGCTAGCCACTGTATCATCTATTCGACAACTTCAAGACACTGTGGGAGCCCCAGTCTGGTGAAGTTGGAATCATTCTCGAACGGACTATCTCTTTGGACACCACCATCACTGTTGTTATGGACTAGTGCGACAGAGTGGCTGGCTATGAGCATACTGGATCGGATAAGAGACTCAGAGTGTAGGACATGTACTGAGAACACAACAAAGGAATCAGATAGACAAGGGTTGTACACCGGGAAGTACAAGAGACTAAGCTGAGGACCGTGTAAGTATGGTGAGCCTTTATATAGTATACAACCTTGAGTGCTAGAAGATTCTATCAAGGTAAATATAGTACATGACTGCAGAAAGGAATGTTCCAGGATACTGCACAATGATTTATAAGTAGAAGGGCTGCTGCGGTGCAGTAGGCTGGTTGATGTAGGCAAAAAGAAGAAAATCGTAACAGCTGTTGTCGTTACTCTTCGGGGAACCCAGCGGCCTGCTAGTACGCGATGGACTCAACCTCACGCTACTCCCCCCGTCTATGACAGGCTCGACAAAGTGTGAAGCAGCGCTTGCGAGCCTACGGCACGACGCCCTGATGCATGTTTGCTGCCCTATCTCGTACATAGGTCGGCGAGGGCGCTCTGTCCGAAAACAACGACAAGACACTCAAGCTATTGAACGACGCCATCTCTGTGCTCCACGAAAGCACGTCTCTCTTCATTGGGCTATGTAAGTCGTGCTGCCGGTACATGACACTTTATATCGGATTGACCCATCAGCAACTGCACCAAGCCCCCTCTCCCACTCCGCACCCCTGCCCTCCCGTAGCCCGCACCTCTGCATCTCCGTCGCATTCACACCTTCGCCCAGCGCTCGTCACCGTACCCTCGATGTCCCCGCACATTATCCTACTGCCTGCCTTCATGTTGGCCAAGAGGAGCCGCAGCATACGTGAGGGCGTGGTCAACGGGATCACCGGCGTTGGCAGGGAGCACGTGCGCAAGGGGCTCGTCGAGGTCGGCGTGAGTGCGCGTCTGGTGCAGAGGGTGGGCTTGGCGACACCGTCATAGGCGCGTGCTCAATGTTTCTATACCTACCCTCTGACTGTCCGGTCCTTCTCAACTTGTCTGTCAAAGCCGATGCAGCGGTTATTGCGCTGCTGGGCGAGGTGACGGGTGGTTTTTCTGCGAATCGGCTTTCGACTGATGGTAGACTCGAGCTTGGGCAAAGGACATCTTGGGCGATGTGTCAGTATTCCCAGTGTTTGGCTCATATGTTGTTGTTGGTCTCCTTGCTGCAGAAGCAGCGCAAGTACCAGTATGGCCACACGCACTACTGAGCAGTGCATGTTTTTCCCTACGTACCTTAGGTAGGAGCGCCCTCAACAACACTTGGGAGGATCAGCATTTTTCCATGATCAAGGTGATCCGCACTGTGCGTATGCACGTGACAAACTCTGGAAATATATGACCGTTGTAGCAGATACATTCACCCTCGCCCTAACGCTATCGTCACGCATCGACACAACAGGGCCAGTACCTGAAGAACCTTATCCTTTGCACCAACAAGATTAGACAACTTTATGAGCACACACCCCAATCCTGGGAGGTTGGCAGCCTTTCCATAAACCCTGCTTGCCTGCTCATGCAAAACCAGAGCCTCTGCACACTTTCGTCTAGCTGCGTCAAACTCGGACAAGCACAGTTTGAATATAACCCCCTAGAGATGACGTTGACTTGGCCAGTTCCATCGTCGAGCCGGAAATAAAAATACATGGCCATGTTGAGATTGACCTTCGCGCCCTCAAATGCAGATAAGGACGGGTTTATCTCGGCAGGTCATTAGCCTCGGGATATCGAGTGCTGGAGATTATGATGCATATGAGATGGAAAGCAAAAGCAGATGCACTCCTGGGATGGGACAGCTAAAGTGTGACATCGTGGTTTGAATTAGATATAAATTACAAACTCAGACGTATTTCAAACCCGCGATTCACGCAGCCTGACGGAGAACAAGACGTTTGTTGTCGCAGAAGTAGAAACGAACGAGACAGAACCCAGTCAGAACGGCGATGAGACGACCTCAAATGCAGCAGTTCCATCAACAACACGACCCCAACCAGTTCCGCACGCACCACGTAATGCCTTATGAACGGCACTGGCAGATAACCAGGCTGAGGATAGTATTAGTGAAACGATGATTTGTCGATGAAGATGCAGCCGCAGCAGGGTCTAGTCTCGTACCTCCACACCATCTACCACTTTGGACACCAAGAGCTTACCAAGCCCTTCCATTTCCAAAAGCCCAGCTTGTTTGATGACGAGACTGAAGATGATCTGGAAAGATATTTTGCAAGGGCGTCATTAATAATCTTGACAACGAACTCAAAGCTATGTGGCATGCTGCAGGAAGTCGAGAAAGCTGCGACAGACTAGGTCAGAAATACCAACGTAAGGAAAGTAAAATATCGCGTCTCTCGAACCATACGTACCGTCGCCAGCGCCATATCTTGCACGGCATATAAGTCAGTGGGACATGTTGAGAGCACGATCAGACTCTCCCCTCCAAGGCTAACGTAGGACGTGTGATCGATATTGGATTTGTACTAGAAACGGTATGATGGCCGCAAACATTACGCTGGGACGGAGAATGATAGCGACGAGACCAGCAATGTCGAGACCAGACGGCGGCATAGAGACGGCAATTGAATCAAATTGTAGACCTATACGACAGAACGAGACTGAGACCCAGCTCCTGGCATTAATTCTGTTGGGATCTGAGTAATCCCGGAACGCCGTTCAAGTTGAAGTGTCACTTTTTCTCTTCTATTCGCGTCTACGTGACAAACATACTTGATTCACATGTGATTACGAAGTATCCTGCATGTGACTTTGTTTCCGCTATCGACTGAGCCTTCCGCTATAGGTTTCTTAAGTTGAGGAGATGGTGGTGAGGGAAGCAAGCGATCTAGACCGACACGCACTAGTGGGGTTGCGACCCATATTCCTAAAGCTGCGCTCGACGGCGTGGTGGATGACCAATAATAGTAAGTCTGTGGCGGAAACAATATCCAAAGGAGGTAAATTGGCCATGATCCTCGTGGTGTAATGCACGCAGGAATGAACTTGCGCTTCGACATCTCAACATCGCACAACTAAAGCTCCCACTCTTCCGGAACCAAATACCTCTTCACCGCTTGACTACCATGTCCAGCTTGTTGAGGTTCATGTCGATCGTGACATACATAAGTGGAGCTTGATGCCACGCTACTGTCAGAGAGTGTGTGTTCGGCCCACAAATTGCGCGTAGGCATCAGCGAGATGGGGTCGCCCGAGGAACCGAAGAATATTGAGGTGTAGGCCTGCAGTGGTGGGGCAGCGATCCGTGCTGGTGCACGGGAGGTGCACGTAGTTGGTGTACTCAGTCTCATCGCTGTGCTATACGTGGATGATATGTTCCTGAGAGATCTAGGAGCTCATCAGCACAAGTTTGTGAACAAGTGTGGCTGCACTGCGACATACTTGCTTACCATATATCATGACGCTCACATTGACAAAACTCGTTTGTACTCAAGAGTCACACAGTTGTAATCAGTCTGATGAACATGACAATACCCCATGTGCCGAAGTCGATACATCGCAGGAGACGGACAGGTTTGTTTCATTCCATTCGTTGTACCACAATAGGAACATCAAATTGATGCGACGAGGGGAAGAATAGATGTACCCGTGGCCCAACGTCCTTCATATGAGATGAAAAACAGAACCCGCATGCATTGGGGTGATCCAACTCCAAGCCAACTAGATCAACAATCCAAGCCGTCAATCGCGACGTCAAGGTCGAGGATCAATGAGCGGACCCGTCCACGGGGCCGACGACGTCTACGAGAAGGGCACCTACAGCCTTGCCAACGGCATTTAGCAAGTCAACGGCGGCACTAAGAGTGAGAAATAAAAAAGAAGGAACGCGACGCGATCTCATGCTCACCTACCGAACACCGACGCTATCGTTATCGCCTTCAGCTTCGTTCCATCAGCAGACTGGGCATTACCGATCTGCGTAACAACATCCTGCAAGTGCGTCTAAGTGATCCATCATGGATATACAAGAGGAAGCATCTTGACGAACTATATATAGATGTCGGCAATAATCTTGCGGACCTCATCCTCGCACTGGCCATCAACGAGCTCGTCCTTGCTATACCCGAACTTTAAGGGCGGGATCTACGGGGATGGAGTGCAGTGTCATGGGCGGGATGTCCTCAATAGGGCAGTGTCAGCAACATGGTATCATCGGCAGCGGCGAGCGCGCAGTTGACGAGTGTGCCCATAGGCAACCTAATCGTGCATGAGAAGTGGGGCTACGGGGGCTCGTGCTTCTATGCGACACGTACCACTGTGTGAAACACCAGCAATAATGATTTACCACAGTTCTGAGCCATGTCCGTTGATCAGGCTGTTTAGCCCAGGGTGAATAATTAGATACTGCTGGACGGAACAACGTTGTCGTCCGTGAACTCCGTGACATGGTGGTCTTTCGTGCTCATCTGGTGCGACTTATGCCTGCGTATTGTCATTTCATATGTCAGTGAGACCAGATAAGGAGTCTTACGGAAAAAGAATGCACGAACTTAAATGGCATCTTTGTGGCAAGCAACAAGTCAGCTTACTGGGTGACTTCCCGTGAGCATCTAGACATGCTAGATGGACTCTAGATCCAAATCTTCGAGTCCTGCCCGTGAACTTTCAAATTGTAGAATTCCCCTTTAAATTGTATAAGACATATCAACTCTATATCAATAACAATAGAATTCTAGATTGTTAGACTACCTCATTTGAAATAATACACCATGATGATGACAGCCATTTCTTGCTGCAGTCTCTAGCTAATGATGATCTCCATGAAGAGGAGTTGTTCAACATGGTGGCTATTTGTGTGCTAGCAAGAGCAAATGGGCCTTCATTACCACAATGGGTATTGTTGTCATGTGACCTGCTCTTCGCTCCAACACCCATGCCCTGTACTTAATTACCTCAGCATGGTCTGTGTGCCACAGTTTACAGTACTTAAGGAACACTGATCTTTAGTCGGTGTTCTACCCCCTCCAGCATCATGGATGTGCTCCTCACTCTCTATTACTGGTACTTCTGTGCAATGATACTGCTTCTCTTTCTCCTCGGGCTGTTGCCCTCACTCTACCCACTGTCACCCTTTGCTCCTCTTTAAGTAGAGTGACCTGGACTTAGTCGACCACTGTGCTGCACACTGCCACATTTACAGGTATTGATGTTGAAACCTTCAAATTTATCCTTGGCTGTGGATTCTTGGCCACTTGGTATTCACTATCTATCCCATGCTCCAATGTCTCCCAATCAGGTCACCCATGTCTTATATGACACTCACTTGATGTTGTTGATTATCTACTGTACATTCATTAACTTTTTGTTTGGCATTCCTTTCACTCCACCATTACCTACACCTTACATACAATTGACACTCTTCTCCACTCCCACACCACATTTACTCTGGATGACACGTGTCCCCCACATACATAGACATCCTTGTACTTTAGGATTGTGTCCCTCTTAAACCTCACTATATAAGATGAAGACCTACTATACGTATCCTCAGTCGTTGTTCTACCAACACTGAGTGAGTACTGTTACTTTCTGCATCTCTGTTACATCTTCTCACTTCCCCTGCAGCTCCTACTCCTACGTTGTGACACTCACTTACTGTCACACCTCACTCTACTCACTGCAGGTTAACATACATCTCTTAGTCATTGTTCTACCAACACTGACTCCTACTCCTACGTCGTGACACTCACTTACTGTCACACCTCACTCTACTTGCTGCAGCAATGCTAATGAACTTCCTCCCATGTTGGGAGGACCTCTGGTCTTTGCTAATCATAGTTGTTGTCTGCCATAACCTGTGCAAACAGATGTAGCAGGTGCACTAGGCCTTGTTAAAATGCAGGCAACAAGGCAAACAATAGATAAAGGACTGTGGTCCTAAGGTAGAAGAGCATCTGTAAGATAGAGAAGATGTGTACCAGAGGGTAGAGGGTACACAGAAGAATAGAGAGCTCAGCACATGCAGAAGTGCTGAGGTGAGAAGATGATGAGATAAAGAAGATATAGTAAGAGCAAGATAGAGTTGAAGAGGAGCTCAAACCATAAAGAGAAAAGAAATACCAATAAGATGAGATGAAAATAAGTATACTTAATAAGTAAACAGTGTGATCAGCATCATAAGGTAATGAAAAAACCAACAGGCCTACCTAGCTGCATCTCCTGCCATATGTGTGTGCACTCGCATTCCCATACTGTGACTCTCCCACTGTCCCACTCAGTGCAGCTGGCTCATCATCCCTGTGCAACATCAATGGTGCTGCCCTCCATGCATATGAGCTTGTTGAGTCATTCATCCCCCTGGCCACCACACAGCCACCAACACAGCCACCAACACAGCCACTGATGATGGCACTGCAGCAGGTGTTGCAGCCACAGGTTGTGCCCATGCCACCCCCTGCACTTT